>NW_019292216.1:23400-56813 GCF_000500325.1 Leptinotarsa decemlineata | reverse complement strand
ACAAAAAAGTCAGCGATGGTATATCTCTATGGCCTTTCACAACATGTTATTTAAAATATTATTTTCGAAAATTTACAGATTTAAAATGCAGGGACATAGCGTGCCTATAAAAAGCGTGTCGAAAGCCACGCTTTGTCCTATAGCACTTTATGATTAGCAGGGGTTGCACGGGTTTATATGTATATTTAGTATCAGCATTGCACCCGTGCGGAGCCGGAGCGGATCGCTAGTATATCATAAACTCCGCTTTTTTGTGAAATTTTTGACTGGAACAGTACTTCAGCAGCATCAGATACATTTGAAAGTTTTGTTCAAATCTGTTAAACTTTTATGAAAATGTCTTTCCCAAACAAAAATCAAATTTAAAAACTGAAGGCCTGAACAACAAAGGAGTTTATGGTATCAGCTGAAAATATGTGCTCACTTCATCACACAGATAATGATACACCGACAAAAAAAAAATTGCTGCAAATATTCAATAAAGTGCCTATGCAGAACGTTAAAAAGTTATGGAATGTTAAGAAAAAAGTTTTCACACTATGAACTTTATTCAAGAAGTGTTTCACTACACAGTAGCTTATTCAGTTGAACTGGTGAGCAGCCTCTTAATGACTTCAGAGGATTGCTGTTCCTAAAGATGTGATAGCTGTTTCACACAAAACCCTTATTAACCCATCTTACCCTAGATAAACCCCTGAGATCGACTGAATTATCTCAGATTCCACTATAATCGGTCAGGGGACCTATCTGTCCCCTGACCGATAGGCCAGCCGACTCATCGAACAAACACATGACCTCACCTCAAAAGAATGCAGTCGGGAATCAAAATTCTAGTACCGAACTGACTACAGAATTCTAGAAAGGACCTTTACCGATATAAGCCCGGCTTCCTGTCCTAAGAGGGCAGTTCAGAAGGTGAATCGAGTGGCTAAAAAAGAAATTTAAATAGTGGAAATAAATTAAGCGTTAGTTGCTAAGGGTTGTAATGAATAAATTAGATTGTGATTAGTGAAATATTGTCGGAAATAAATTTGTTTAANCTTTGTAATTGCATGAAATTCATCCTGAACTTTTTTCAATTGGAAAATGATAATTAATCATAACCATAATTGATGGAATCGACTATATTTCAGATGATAAATGAAAAGTTAAACTGAACTGAATAATTGCATGTGGCAAATAAAGAGAGAATTCTGATGAAATGTGCCATATAAAATGATAATAATAAAGTTCTTCATTAATTTTCAGTTACATTTTTACATGTGAATTAAATAAATGGGCGAGATTCAGTATGGCAATCGGACACGGAAGGTGCAGACTACCATTTGTCATTCTCAATAATGGAAAATACAATGACTTACAATGTTTTCGGTAGTGGAATAGACTTCTGCATTATTTTCTGGGATTATTCCCATAGAGACACAACTTTCACCTTTTCCTTTCATAATTAGCATGGAAAGGAAAATATTTGAATTATCAGCTTATTTCAAAAGTTTTGTGATCAGGCATTTGGTAATGATAGTGTTAATACACGCACTGTTCGACGTTGTTTTGTGAAATTTCGTTCCGGAGATTTTAACCTCGAAGATGAGCCCCGAAGTGGTCGACCTACAGTAATCCAGGACGAGGAGTGGAGAATGACCCATCACAAACGGTGCATGGGAAGGCGGAAAAAGTGTGAGTCAGTTCCCATGAGGTTTTTGATGGTTCAAAACGTATTGGNTTATCAATATGCTTATTAAATGTTACATGTAATTACATGTAATTAATCCGTATATACGACAGGAGGAGGTTACAACATTATCAATATGCTTATTAAATGATAATGCAGTGTCAAATATGACGCCAAGATCAGTAAATGTTTCTGGTTTTTCAAGGGAAACGTTTTCTATTGAATAATCAAAGATTAGGATGTTTGTGTGTTCTCACAATCATCTACGTTCTCCACGAGGCAGTATGGTTTTAGATCATCGAGATATAAAAGGAAATATACATCTATAACATCTGCAATATCATTAATGAAGATATTGCAGAGCAGTGGTCCCAGATTTGACCCTGGTGGAACACCGGAAGAAGCACTGTATTCTGTAGACTTGAAACCATAAAGCTGGACATATTGTTTTTGATCTTGTAGATAGGACTGAAAAAGTGCAATTGAGGATAAGAACAAACACCACATACAGAGTGATCAAACGAAAAAATGTTTTATTTTTGGGCTCTGATTTTAACTTGTTGCCTTGCAGGATAGCTGCAGAGAAAAACAGACAAATCTTGTTCTGAAGTCAATATTGAAGCTTGGCTTTACAACTGACCGCTTTGTCATCACTTCTACCTACTCAGGTTTGTTCTGTAAGGACAGTTAAGTCTCGAAATGCATTTGAGGTTCAGCTTAGCACCACTGATGAGTCTTAAGGCAAGTCAAAACTGTGCTGTCTGATGTTGAATCAAAACTACTTTGTTTTTGAGATCTAGTTTCAACTTCATCAACAACAATCTGATTTTTTGAAAAGTTAAGTTTCTTGACCACAGTCTATTAGAATTGTAATATGTGAATTAGTGTTCGGTATCAGGCACCGGTTTTAAGTGATAAGTCACAAGTTTTATGTCATAATAATTTATGTTTTCCATTTACTATTGAAAAATTTATGATTCATGCATATAGTTATAATGAGTAAATAAATATATAGGTATAATTTTTATGCTTGTGCATGAATGTTGCAAGAAGAAAGTACAGATTTTAGACCAAATTTTTTTTCACAACTACTTAGATGTTTAATGACCCAATGGTTTGACCCCAAGTCATTTCTAGTGGAAAAGAAATCTAGTCAAGGACAACACAATATTCAGTTTTAGGGAATATAAGTAGAAGGTCACATAACTCTTCCAATGATACAACTTTATATTCATTTTTTTTGTCAATTCGAATTGTTGTTCTTCTTCATCTGAACTTCTTTTCAAACTATAAAGCGTATTACCTTTCGAACGCGTTTTCTTGTAATCCTTTCGGCAGCATAAACACGATCGTCACCCATTCCCATTAGATCCATTGTTTACAATATTCCACCAAATTCGGCAATTGATGATAATTTATATATTTTTGTTGGATTTATATTTCACATAAACCAACAGAATATCTTTGAAAATTACCAGCATATTCAAAGGATAAATGTGTATTTCAATCAAAACCATATACCAAACGGTTATATGTTAAATGCTATTTATTTGGTTTCCATTTTTATTTACTGTCTTGCTCACAACACTAAACATCGCCAGCGCCACTGACAAACTGACAAGTTGATATGACATGACAAAACCACCTGGCGGCGCTTTTTTCGCCAATTAAGGCTAGATTCCCAGAGCTCCATCATTCGAAGATCCGACGATCCACAAGTTTTCTGATTGGTGCGAATACAAATTTTCAATTGGCGGGAAAAATTAATCCGAATATTTGAAATTGTTTCCAACTGAAAAGCAGAGGCCGAACACAAAATAAGGAAGAGCTAATTCCTTATTCAGGGGCATTTCACCACAATTTGAATTAATTTGACATTATTTGGATTGCAGAACCCAAACAAAAACATTCTGTTCTCGATTACTAATCTGTCAACATTTTGCTATTTGCACTTGATGTGGGCTATCAGAATATGTCCATGAATCATTTATATAGGGTGTCACCCGACATGGGCCACCCCCATCTTTGAATTTTTAAATACGGACCTGTATTTTTTGTTGTAGTTTTTGTATCGTAGACGTTCACTTTATACTGAGAAATTGAATTTTATTTTATGTTTCGGGATGTTTCGGTAATATTTGATTATAATTGGATGAATTATTACCTTTTAAATTACGGCCCTGGAAATTGGTTGACAATAGCAACTTTCACGTCTCCCTATGTATCATAGAGTTTTTAGAGAGTTCTTTTTCATTTTTAGATACCTATTCATAAGATAAATAGATGATAAGTACTTTCTGATCATTCCCATATTGATTTTAATTTGAGAGCCACCGGTAGACAGCTGTTTCAGCCTATTCGGCATCGTCAGTACCGGGCAGACGGTCCTCGATTGGAAGACAAAATGTGAAAAACCAGAAAAGTACTTGATAAAAATAGCTGCGTAAACGCAAGTGAAACGTAAGTAGAACCACCTATTGGTGTGACACCCAAGTCAACTTTCCAAGTTTTTTATGTCAGTGTTGGTAGTTTGACCAACCAACCGACAACTGCGGTAGCAGAAATTTGGGAAGCTAACCTGAAATGCCATCGGAAAACGAATCCATATGTTTCTAGAAATGATATGAAATTGACAAAGGTTAATGCAGTCAAGCTGCTGGAAAATAATTCCATGAAAGTCAAAAGATAAATAGATAAGTACTTTCTGATCATTTCCATATTGATTTAAATTTAAGAGCCACCGGTAGACAGCTGTTTCAGCCTATTGGGCATCGTCAGTACCGGGCAGGCGGTCCTTGATTGAAGACAAAATGTAATCCATCTTGATTTTATTCAGGTTGAAGCCCGGCCTCCTTCCCCTTTTAACTGAAGTAGACAAAATGTGAAAAACCAGAAAAGTACTTTATAAAAATAGCTGCGTAAATGCAAGTGAAACATAAGTAGAACCACCTATTGGTGTGACACCCAAGTCAACTTTCCAAGTTTTTTTATATGAATCGAAGTATTAAAGTGAATATCGACAAAAAAATCCTAGGAATTTTAAGTTTGTACGTTGTTTAATAGTGATAATTTATTGCTTATTGTATTCAATAGAACAGGATCGTTCTGATAGAAAAAGTCTAACCATCTTTGGAGTTCTGCAACTGAATGGTCTTCAATCAATAAATTGTCTTTCAATAGGGCACTTGGAACATCCTCTGGTAATAATGATGGTATGGAAAAAGATATCATACAACACCCACAGAATACACTATCAAAACGTAACTACTCGGCAAAAACAAACTGAACACTGAAATGACTGAAATGCTATGTTTGTGACAACAGATAAACATATATAGGTGACAGGCACAGAACTGTGACAGGTTTCGAACAATTGAACAACCTAAAAAGTAAAATTTCCTTAGATTTTTTATTTTTGTTCATATCTACTTTAATACTTCGATTCATATATCCGGGAACATCCAGGAATCTATAAAATTACAAATTCTATCTGTTACGACTTTGAATTATTCCAAAAAAAGGGCTAGAGAATGTCAGTCGATTCAGACCCGAATATTTTATAGTGGCAACACTGAATAGGGGTGTGGAATCGTCCTTTGCAAATACATATAGGTTAACTCCAAGTCTGTCCAAGTTAACCTGTAAATTATTTTAGGTTATAAGTTGCATTTATTTTTAATTTTCTATCGTTTTTAGTTATATTAACAAATGGCTGGATCAAGTAAAAGGCCGAAGCCTGCTGTAGATCCTAAATCTGAAAGCGAGTCTTCAGGAGAAGAGGGTGATTCTGAGGAATATCAAGGACAAGAGGTAATGAGGAAAACTCTGTTTTTGATCACATTATTCAATTATTCGATCAAGACCAATTGTCTTTGATTAATTGATCTTTAAATTTCTCACCTACAGCTTTTAGTGTTTGTTATGCAGTTGATACTTTCCTAATCCAATTTCATAAAAATTCATCTCTCTTGAAGTAATCGACCTATCCATTCAGTTAATGAAGGTCTAATATGGTTAACAACAAATGTGTTGAACTCCAAAAACGTAAAATTCGATGTATAATATTCTCGTCCAACAGAATCATATGATAATCTATGTCAGTCAAATTGCTTGGAGTTACTTTTGATGACAGTTCGAGTTGGAAACCACATATCAACAGCCTGTGTAGAAAAGTATCTTCCCAACTTCACTTGCAGAGTCGTTTGAAATTTTCTATTGATTATCATACCCTATGATTGAATTATGGAATTTTTCAATGGGAATTCAGTCATTCAATAAGAGCTTTTCTAATAGTGAAATGCACACCGAGACTATCAACAATTTAGTTTTTGCCGACATTTTGAACTTTCACGGACGGAGTCATGATTATAGAGAAAATCGGGGTTGGTAGGATACTTAAAATTCTCTACAGTTATACTAGTCAGAACAATTTTTTCTACAGGTATTTTCATTTGTAAATATTTATGGAGAAATATCGTATTACTACTATTTTGACTTCCCAATTTTGATAACGGACTATTGTATACTTGATATCAAATAATGTGACACATCATTTTTTACACATATAATTGTTTTAGGAAGTTATGGTTGATTTTGAGGGACGAAATATTGAAGCAGATGACTATCAAGCTATAACTGAGTTTTTGCGTCAGTTATTTTTAAATGCCCTAGTTGAAATTTCAAACATGGCTGATTTAATTATTGCACAATATGGAGTAGGAACTGCATTGAAACAAGCATTCAGTGATGAAGATGATGATGATGACATGAGTGGAGAGCGTCCAGTTTTTGGTATTTCTACTCTGCTGAATTTAAATTTACAAAAGGTGGGTGTCAACTGTTCTTTTTTTTTAATAATATTAAACAAAATGAATAAGATGAAAATATTTTTCTACTTTTAGAAAGCACCTTGTGTACAGAAATTTAGGACATTATTGGAAGAACTCTGTGACCAGTATGCTGATTCACAGAATCAGGCTATAATAAAAGAGATCATGACTGATGATAACGTTGGTCTTTTGATCAATGAGCGTTTTGTTAATATACCACCACTTGTGTCGGTACCTATGTTGAACTCGCTAAAAGGTCATATCGATAAAATGAAGAAGAAGCACCCATCCTATAATTTTGCATACTACATTATGATTTGCAAAACTTATAGATCAAAGGATAGTGATGTAGAAATATTTTGTAATGCCGAGGAGGAGTACTTTTGTGAGGAAGCATGTGCGAGTTTTCAATTCAAGGTTCAAGATGCACTGATGGGAAACTGTGATGTGATAACTGAAGATCAAGAAGCTGTTCGTTATAGAAAAGTGATAATATTTGAAGCCTCAAAACTGAATATTATTCTGGAAAAAGTTACAGCTGTTGTACAACCATGATAAATATATTTGTTAGATATATTGTATATGTCAAAATAAAGATTTTATATAAAATGAGTAATCTGAAATGAAAACAGTTTAATAGTCATGTCGAGGAGAGATACATATGCTGAAGAGATAAATATTTCAGATGAAGTTCAAAATATTCATCTCTCCAGCTTTCCTATCCCCTTGTAAAATTCTACCATTCTGTCTATTAAATTCCATTCGAAATAATTGTGATCTCGAAATATGTGATAATAATATGAGCAGTGAATTATGTAACGTTTTTACTACTAGAAAATTAAAAGGACAGTAAATAAAAGTATAGGACATGCCACATTTCATTCTAAAAATATAAAGTATACCCGGATTATAATACAATTAGATCAGTAGCACTAAGAAATGAATTTGAAATAATCAGTCTAGAAAATAGAAGACAGGCAAGTATAGTATTAATGTGTTATATATATGCAAAGAGAGATTTTATCGAGTGGGTATCGGTTTGCCCCACTTTTGGAGTGTGTTTATATATTTTTATACACACTTTGAGTTTGAATTTTCCTATTATAAACGGCCAAAGTTTCTTGGGAAAGTTGGAAGCTAAAAGTACACTTAATTTGTAATCCGAAAATCTCCAGTCAAAAACAATATCTACCAAGTGCCAACCAATATTTGAAGAACTTCAAATGATTACCATATAATCATTCATTGTTTATAAATATTTGCTTCTTCTTTGTCAGAACTCAGGGAATGAAATCTGTCATAAGGATGTACCTACATCAATATAGTATGAGAAATAAATCAAACCTTGTTTTTAAAGCTAATAGGCTGAAGAGAACTAGATATGAATTAAGCTATGCAATGCTTTACCTGTTGAGTTTCTTAACTCACCACTCAGAAGATTCCCAAACTACTTATTGAAGAAAATATCAACCAAACATCCATTATTTGACGATAAGCAATTTTTCAATATCATTTAAGGAAGTAGAGACGGTCAACATATATCACTGAAGATGTCTATCACGATAGCAGACAGTATGCAATACTAAAAGTTCTGTTTGAAGGTGATTGACAATGTTTCATGATGAATTTCACTAGTTCGGACTTCCATTGTCTAATATGTAAAATAATTTGAAATCCCCGAAACAACTGAAGAAGAAGAATTAACAATAAATAGCTGAAAATAACAATTATATTAAGCAAAAATAACCTGAAATGAAATAATAGTGAAATAAAATACAAGTAAAATTAAAACGATTGAACAAAAAATAAAGAAATACAGATAATATAAATAAAAAGTTAAGAGATTCCAAGCCACGTTAGTTCACGACGTTTCGATTGTTAGTATCTACAATCGTCTTCGGGTGATGACTGGACTGATTCCTCCGAGAGATGACTATTTATGGGTCGTTCGAGAACTTTCACTTATCCCCACTTTCCATTTTTCCGCTTTACTGTTTCAGTGGGAGATGACCGTTTGGCGGGAGTTGGCCATTTTTCGCTTGATGATGGGTTTCCATATGTTGCGTATCTCTAAGATAGCTTGGCTGAATACGTTGTTGGACAGCATGTATGCGGCTTCCTTGAATTTTCTCCTGAACCAATGTTCCTCTCTGTGCATGATCTCAGCTTGGGACCACTCGATGTTGTGTTGATGGGTCCAAACATGGTCTGCTATTCCTGATTTGTTGGTTTCCCCTCGCTGGGTGTAGTTTCGGGGATTTCATATCATTTTACATATTAGACAATGGAAGTCCGAACTAGTGAAATACTACAAGTTCTGTTCGACCACAACCGACTAATCCCAATTTTGATATCTCTGAAGAATAGGGTCACTTATTTTACAAATAATATAGATTTCAATAGACCATTCAGCCAACTTCTATTCAATTTGTATTTTTACTTCTTAGCTCAATATATTTTTTCATAAAAGGGGTAAAAATACTTTCGTTTTACCCCTTTTATGAAAAAATATATTGACGTGTCTTGAAACTTTGTGTTCCCAAAGGCCATTAAAAATATGTTATTATAGTGCAAATTGAATATCTACATTAAGTAAAACGTTATTATTAGAATAATTCATTGTAATTGCATGAAATTCATCCTGAACTTTTTTCAATTGGGAAATGATAATTAATCATAACCATAATTGATGGAATCGACTATATTTCAGATGATAAATGAAAAGTTAAACTGAACTGAATAATTGCATGTGGCAAATAAAGAGAGAATTCTGATGAAATGTGCCATATAAAATGATAATAATAAAGTTCTTCATTAATTTTCAGTTACATTTTTACATGTGATCGGCCACGGAAGGTGCAGACTACCATTTGTCATTCTCAATAATGGAAAATACAATGACTTACAATGTTTTTGGTAGTGGAATAGACTTCTGCATTATTTTCTGGGATTATTCCCATAGAGACACAACTTTCACCTTTTCCTTTCATAATTAGCATGGAAAGGAAAATATTTGAATTATAGCTTATTTCAAAAGTTTTGTGATCAGGCATTTGGTAATGATAGTGTTAATACACGCACTGTTCGACGTTGTTTTGTGAAATTTCGTTCCGGAGATTTTAACCTCGAAGATGAGCCCCGAAGTGGTCGACCTACAGTAATCCAGGACGAGGAGTGGAGAATGACCCATCACAAACGGTGCATGGGAAGGCGGAAAAAGTGTGAGTCAGTTCCCATGAGGTTTTTGATGGTTCAAAACGTATTGGAAATATCAAAAATCACGAAAAGTGGGTACCCCATAATATAATGATCGACAGAAATCGTCACTTTTCGAGGTATGTTCTTCTTTGCTTTTATGCAACTAAACCGAACCTTTTTAGGATCGAATCGTCACGTATGATGAAAAGTGGATCCTCTTCGACAACAGGAGACGTTTAAGACAGTGGTTGAGCACCGCGATGAGCCACCCAAGCATTTCCCAAAGGCGAAAACCCACCAATAAAGACCAAGTTTACTGTATGATGGTCAGCGGCTGGTGTGATTTGCATGTCCGCATGTTTCACAAATCACCGTCCGCAAACTAAATGAATTGGGCGTCGAAATTATCCTGCCTCACCCATCATACTTCCCAGATCTCTCGCCAACCGACTACCATCTTTTCAAGGACTTCGATAACTTTCTCACCTGTAGAACAGGACCAGTCAAGAACGATTTCCGTCGACTTCATCGATTCCCGAAAAACAATTTTCATGCTTATGGAATTAGTTGACCCGTGTTATGTTGGCAAAAGTGCACTTATTCAAATGGCGCTTATTTCGATTAAATTGAATACGTATTCACTGAGTAATTACAGTTTAAAGAAGATTAAAAAAAACAGACAAAACTTTTGAAACAACCTAATACATCTTCCACATAAAGGGTTTTCCGTAGTGTTGTAAATCGTGCCCTAAAGAAAATAACGCCGGCCGCCACTGGTAGCCATAAACCAATCGTGACGTAGCTAAGAGCGCGCGAATATACGATGTTTGCTGCCGCTCTAGATGTATCAAAAATAATGCTACCGATGTCGATGAAATTTCAGCGAAATTTTCTAGCGCATTCAATTACGATATATGTATAAACGCTAGCCACGAGCATATAGATACAGTCAAGTGAAAGTTATGTGCGGTACGCGAAGTGATGTAGTAAGGCGATAGACATTCGAATAATAGTTGAAGCGTTTGTTGTATTTAAAGTAAAATAAAGTTAAGTTTGGTTATTCAGTGTAGTCAATTATTGGTTAACCCACGGGAAAAACGTAGCAATAGTATTTCTCAATCTGGAATTGCCAGACATGTTCATCTAATTTCAGCTTATTATCAGTGAATACTGACAATTATTTTGTGTTAAATTTATAGATATAAATACATTTTTTCTAAGAAGGGTTTCACGCAAGTGTTCTGATAATATATATTTTTTTCTTAAGATATTTACTGACAGTACCTATATCTCGTCACACCATTTTTAAAATTCACCATAATAGTTCTTGTAGTCCAACTTTTTGAGTTTTATAAGTTGTTTGATTCGCAATGATGATGAAATTGCTAGATATATCGATCGTTTTAAGAAAATCACTATATAACAACTTGAATAGGCATCATAAACTAGAAAGAATCAGGACCCAAAAGTGTTGTAGTTTTGATCCAATATCAGTGCTGTTTCTGTCGGTCATAGATCTCATTAGTGATATTTGCTTGGAGGAAACCTGCAACGTTTTGTGACCGTCATTTTTTTCGTCATTATCACGTCAATTGTCAGGCATTATAACGAAATGCTGACTAAAATATCATGTCAAAATGAGATGATGTTTGCTGGGAACGCGCTTTATACTCGTATCAGTTTTTGTCTCTAGTCAGTTTACAATGAAAATTTATAATCCTTCTCTACGTAGCTAATAGCCTATCCACAAGATTTTCTGGTCATCCACCAAACATTAATGCAATTTCATCAATTAAAAATAATTAAAAAACACATGTTGAACGATTTTATTGAAATAACAAAAGATAATGATGTAGATAATGTTCTAAAAACTAAAAAAATAATTCGTTAGGTCCTAGGTAGTGGTCATCATACCAAATAATAAAATTGTAATCTGAGTAAATATGTCAATACTACGCCGAACGATTTTATTATTTTTTTATCTGATCAATACCGTAGATTGCTGAGGAGAGTGATGTGATGACTGCTATCTAGGACGTCACGAATTATTTTTTTGTACATTATCTACATCATTATTATCTTTTTTTTTTTGTAAAACCGTTTAACAAATATTTTTTTACTTATTTTCATTCACAAGCTTTTAGTTTCTGATTTTGTTACTCAATTCTACTCATTCTGTTATTTAGTGCATTTAGTGCCTCAATAGTATCACAAGTTAAAATGTAATCCGAAATTTCGTAGCTGCGGCCATATTGAATTTGCATGTTTTTCAAAGTGTATTACTATATTCTACTAGTCAAACCCTGTCATTTAATACCCATATAGAGGTAGTTGTGGGAAAATATATAATCCGCCATTTTGTAGCGGCGACCATCTTGAATTTGCATCTTTTCCAGAGTGTACTACAATTCTACCAGTCAAGCCCTGTCATTTGATACCCATATTGAGATAGTTGTAATCCCCCATTTTGTAGCTGCGGCCATTTTGGATTAACAATATTTTAAATTGTATTGTCATCAAAACTAAATGTGTGTATCGAATTCAATCTCAATCTGTCAACAGGAAAGGTGTCAAACTTCAATTACTTAATTTGACACAAACAAACAGGACAAGCTAAATAAAATCGTTTGAAAACGTTTTATGCGTTGATTTATGAAATAAACTTTGAACTCATTTGGCCGGTATCTTTTTGATCCTTGCTTCGAATATTAGGTACTTAACTTAAATAATTAGCGATGTTCATATTCTTATTTGCCATTGAACTCTTCTTTACCGTTGAATATTTGGATCATAAGTAACTTGAGTAGAATGTTTCGGACAGATTATATCAAAGTAGCCAACGTACGATTTCTAGCACGTTGAAATATAAGACCCCGTTAACCCGCAGTACACACAATTTTCAACTTCTGAGGATTTTGCAATCCAGACTAAAATTTTTTGCCACGTTCTTTGTCACGAACGTCTTTCGAATTCCTTGGTAGCAAGTTTTGTGTTGCTTTTCTCCGAATTTTTGCGGTTTTTGACAGACGGCAAAATTTATTGCTCCAAAAGTTTCACCTTAGCTTTACACCTTCACCTTAGCAACTAATAAAAAATTAATTTTAAGAGCCAAATATTATAAAACGAATATGTTAAAATCAAATGGAATTTTAGATTTTTTTTCAATATTTACATGATAATATGTAGGAATACTGAGAATTCAATAAAATGGTCTAGAGTATATGACATAAGAGTTTGAATGCTATACGCATATTAATAGATGTATTATGTCCTCGTGGCGATTTACGAACTTTGTTGCCCTTACCGTCTCACGGAAGGAACATCTACTGATGGGTTCAGTTTGAGAGTATAAAAGTGATTCTTGTGAGTAAAATTCAGTGAAGTAGGGTTCTCTGGGTAATACCCCGACGGATATTGAAGTACATCCAACAGACATTTCTGCAAGATTCCTCACAGTGAACATTCTTGAAGAAGCTTCTCGTGCAGCAGCAAGATCTCGCTGATATCAATCGAGTTATCACCTACATTTATGCCTTCTCTAGAACACTAGGTAAATCAAACTGGAATTACAGTTTGATTTAACTGGTGCATTCGTTCTATTTTGCAAATTTCACATTTTCGAAGAAATGAAAGTGTAGAATCTTCATACACTTTTCAATGATTTCATCAACTGAACACTTGTGAATTATTAACTGCATTTTTCAATGATGAAAATACAACTTGAAGATATTTTCATTATTATATATACAAATACAATAACTCTATTTTTAATTTGAAAGTACCAATCAGGTTTGACGTTGATTTTCCAGCATTCAAACATAAAAACATGGCGAGAATGCAATTTATAATGCACTCTGTATGTGGGACTCTACTTTCAATTCTGGAAAGTAATTGAAACAGGTTTAATAAATTAGTTTTTTTAGTATGTGACTGACCTACATTTTTCTCCGCTCAATAATAAAAAATCATCAAAATATCAACCCACTCAATTTCGCAAATAATTACTTCCATTGGAGCCACCAAGAATAAACAATTTCTTTATGGTAATTGGTTACGTTATTATTCAAGACGCTTTCTTCGGCTAACAGTTTTTTTTGTCATAAACATACTCTTCCTTTGACCGAGAGAAATCAGTTTTGATCCACGTTTAAAATATCAATCAGTGTATCGATCCAGTCTGCCAGTTGTTCAATACACATAAACGAATAGTGACTGTCGGTTTTTATTTTGAAAGTTCTTGGAATAAACCACTTCCAAGAATTCTTCTGTACAATTTTCATTTTGGTTATTCCCCTCGAGTTCAATATTTACTTCCTGTAGGATTTTTACCGCAAGAATACCGTGACATAAAAGGGTCTTCAAGTATATGGTGTTAGTATGTGCAAGAATTTCTTTGTGGTGTCCGGCTTTTTCTTTTAGTAATTATTTTGTGCCACGATGTCACGGTTACATATTTTGGTGGGATTCTTATTTTTTTACCTATGTGAGTATCTATTAGTGAACAACTTTTTATGAAATGTAAGTATATTAACAAAAATATTTATTAAAGTTTGGGAACTTCCTTGTACCATATTTTTTCACGTGTATCTAGAAAAGATTCATGTTTTCATTCATATTAAAGAAACTGTACTTACAGTTTATAATATTTTTTGAAAAAATATTATATTCTAGAAATTATGCACGGTACCTAATGTAGAGCGAGTGTTACTCTCAATACTTATCCTTCTCATCAATACAATCTGAAACTGTATTTTTCTTATCACATACAAAGAGGCATTTTTCAAACTTGTTGCAGATGCCAACTGTCAATTACGTATTTTTCATGTAGAATAATCAAATATTATTTTTAGAAATCTCACCAGCCGTTCCTGAGTAATTGGCAGTCTTATTTTAGTTAAAAAAATTGCAAACAAACGATAAATGATATCAAGAACAAAATGTTTTCAAAACCCACGGGTTCTGGGGAAGAATACGATTTAGTAACGAATCCCTTATATTTCGCGAGCTTCCACAAAGAAGACAAAGTCATATCCGATGATCTAGTAGGTACTTCTAAGGGACAATGTTTGACTATCCTCCATTTTGGAAAATTGTCATCTAGCCACTATTGAACCAGATTGTCCTAACCTTATCTTGCTGTAGCGCAACGAAAGGAGAAAATTAATTTGCGATTGTTATTTATCTAATCCAGTAGACAGACAGACGTGGTCCCTCATAATGACCCACTAGATCACCTGATATGACGACTTTAGATTTTATTGTGGGGACACGTTACATCTGAAGTGTACGATACACAATCGCAGTTCATTCGTATTACTGTCAATTAATGAATGGTAAACATTTTAAAAATTTATTGAACTAACCTGGTGTGAGTTTTGTATACATTTTTTCTTGAACTTATGATATTTGTCGTTTGCCTGCAGATTCTCAAAACAAGCGGCTGATCCAGTTTATAAATCCAAAACAGTGTTGAGAATTTAACTAAAAAGACATATAGACAGACAGACAGACAGACAGACAGACAAACAGACCACTTTCCTATTTGGAAAAATGGTAGTGCCTTAGTGTTAAACTATCGTTTAATATTAACTCATCAAAATGTATTGAAAATGATGTCTTTTTACATAAATTTTGTCCAACTTTGAAACATTGTCCCGTACAAAGGTTACGAAGGGGGATTGACTTTTTATGTCTACCCTGTATTTTGGTTAATATTTCCGCAATTTACCAATTCATAGAACTTTTTTGTTGTAAAATAATGTAACAATCAACTTGACTCATTATTTAACTTCCTGAAAAATATGGTTTTTTATTTTCTTTAAATTTAACCTGAATTTTGTTTTCAATTATTTAGATTTATGAAATATCTTGATGACATACAAGTTTTTGGCGCTTCAGATTTGTAACAGCCCGGAACTGAGTTAAGCTGAGACCATTCAAGGCAGACAAAAATCATAAATTACAGTAAACACAAAATGTCGGTTCCCAAATATGAACGAAAACTCAACAAATCAATGTATATTTTGGTAATTTACGACTACTGATTAGATATATTTTTCCTTGTTTTCGATTCAACAAAGTCTGCTATTAAAACATCGAGATTCAGTGATCCCCCCACCCACAGATGAGCTGTCCAAAGCCCGGGTCTTTATTCCCGGCAAGTCCGTAAATCAATCCATCACTGTTCGTAAATATGAACTCAATTTAATCTTAATGACCTCTTTTCTTTAACATTTGTTTACCGTTCAATTTCTCTTATATTCTTGACGCCGTTGGGATACATTTTATATACACATTAAACCATTTCTTTCAACTTTCTCGTTCATCTGCTTTCTGCTTCGAAAGTGGTACATTTGCATGCCGTGTAAAATAATAAATTTTTTCACTACTAATACCTGATGAATTGCTATTATTTACTCCATTCCCCTAACGAGAGAATTAATATTTCTCACCCTTGGTAAATAATGAGAACAATTCTATAATTTTGAAGATATTCACAGAAACTTTTGTTAACTTAATTATCAACTAGAAGTAGGAAATTGAACATTGGCAATACGCTTGAAAATTATTTGAAATTTTAATTAATTGTACAATTGTGACAAATCAGGCGTACACATCATCTCTAAATCATCGTCACTTGAATTTTCACCCATTTTTCAATTAATTATATTGACGTTTTACTTATATAGATCTTTTAACTTCTTCAAAATGACATCTAAATTTGAATTAAAACCGCATTTGGCCAACTGACAGCAATAATAATCATTGTACAGTGTTTGGTTGTCATGGAAACGCCGGCAAACGTTTTCATGGCCTAAGTTGATGTTTCGCGCTTATCATCGACATCGCGAATTCATCATGGAAACTGTACCGTTTCAATTTGACATGCAACAATTCATAGCTGCCTTGGGTTATCATATAAACAACGAAATTGTTTTCTCACTATAATGCAGAATTGAGAAATTCTACGTTCTGAAGTTCTGAACATACAGAAGCGATGAGAGAAGTGGAACATTGAAATATATCAAAAATACAATGAGATATTTCGTAGATTCATATCAAAATTTGACACATGCCAAATTTTTACATAAATAAAGCCAGTCTGATTGGAAACATGCTCCACTCTACTGGATATTCCGATATATTCAACAAATTGTTAGAAAATTACTAATGCCAAAATCAAAATTGTTAATATATCAATGTTATTAGTGAAAAAAATTCTATATATACCTCGGCTGAGAAAGCTATTATTTACCTCGCACATTATATCTTTGTACAGTGTTTGGTTGTCATGGAAACGCCGGCAAACGTTTTCATGGCCTAAGTAGATGTTGCGCGCTTATCATCGACATCGCGTATTCAACATGGAAACTGTACCGTTTCAATTTGACATGCAACAATTCATAGCTGCCTTGGGTTATCATATAACCAACGAAATTGTTTTCTCACTATAATGCAGAATTGAGAAATTCTAAGTTCTGAACGTACAGAAGCGATGAGAGAAGTGGAACATTGAAATATATCAAAACTACAATGAGTTATTTCCTAGATTCATATCAAAATTTGACACATACCAAATTTTTACATAAATAAAGCCAGTCTGATTATAAACACTCTCCACTCTACTTGATATTCCGATATATTCAATAAATTGTTAGAAAATTACTAATGCCAAAATTAAAATTGTTAATATATCAATGTTAGTAGTGAAAAAAATTCTATATATACCTCGGCTGAGAAAGCTATTATTTACCTCGCACATTATATCCCTAGGCGCTACGCGCCTCAGGATATAAAAATGCTCGGTAAATAATAGCTCACGTCTCACCCTAGGTATATAATATACTATTAAGTGATGTTTTTAGCTCAGTGTATATGCCAAGTAACTCTCCCGTATCAACCTGTCAAAGATGCGCTCTTCCTCCACAATGTCGTCAGCAGTAATCTCACCTTAAGGGACTGCGTTTTTCGAGCCTCCAACGGAAGGGATGTGTGTCCGGATCCAGATGTTCGATACATCCTATACACTAATGGTCAAAAACAAATCGTTGATTATACTCAAACCGATTGGTTGCGACAGAGTATTTGGGATTCAACAAAAGAAGATGTGATGCTGATCCACGGATACGCTGGAGGTGATGATGAACTACCGATGATAGTATTGAGAGATGGTAATTTCATTATGATTGTTGTAGTTTAGGGTAGGTCAGGTAGGGTAAACATCGTATGGACGTATTCCTTCAAGAAGTTGTTCAATTGCAGTTTAAGAAATCACTCCACCATTATTGAAATTTCTATAATTTTTGAGATTTCGAATCCTCAGTTTGAATTTCATGTTTTCCTTTTTCAAAAATTAAAATAAAATAGTATGACTAACCCTAGAAATATGTAGTTATCTTCCAAAAGAAGATTGTGGAATATATTGAGTTGTTTTGCCAGATGCTCATCCAAATTGTCGGATTTTTTTATATTTAATTTCGGCAATCTATTTAGCTGAGTCCAAACCATTTTTATATTTGTAGAAAATGCTGCAAAGAAGTAGAATGTGTTTGCTTTTTTGTTCATGGATCCTGATAGATATCAACCTGCCTAGGGACTTCTGCTATTGTATTTCAAGCAGAAATCTATGCTATTGAATCATGTGCGGAGAGATAGAATCCAACCTCACACACAAGTCAATAAAAATGTTCTCTGACAGTCAAGCGGCGTTGGAAGCTTTTGGCTCCTACCGAGCAACGTCTAAATTGGTAGCAAATTGCCAAAAACGACTCTCCTCAATAGAAAGACAAATTGTCTCTGGTATGGATTCCTAGCCATACTGGCATGGAAGGCAATGAGGCTGCTGATTCCTTTGCAAGAGAAGGTACTGAATGTAGCTTCAGCGCACCAGAACCTGTCATTGGTATCGCTTTAGGCTTCGCCAAACAAATATTAAACATCTGGAGGGCAGAAAGATTTATGGATTTCTGGCGGAATCTTCCAGGATTCGCTCACTCCAAGGCGTTTATTCACCCTTCGAAGCTTGAAATCAAACAGTTGTTGGACTACAGTAGTGTCCAAGGTGTTCGAGTGATTCCACCAAGAGCGACGGACTGTGACTGCTCATCGTTTTGAGGTTCAACTCACTATATCTCGAACTTCACCATTCAAAAACTCTTTCCTTTGGAGAACTGCATTTATGTGGAATAAACTTCCTGAGAAAATTTTTCCAAATAAGTTTAATTCTCAATGATTCAAATCCAATGTAAATCGCCACTCTCGCACAGGTACCGCTCTAAAGGATTTTTCTTTAATGCTTGTGTTTTGTATTCAAAATCATGTTCATTATTAATTTTAGTAATAGTAAGGTCAAGAGTTTCTTTGTTCATCAATGGGTTTTTAAATTGAAAAAAATTTCTTTAATACCACCTGATTTTCGATAGACATTTTTCATTTTGGTCTGGATGTATACTAGTCGCGTACATTGATTGTACTTTTTTGTAGATGGTCCAGATATTTTCTCCTCTTAATATTCTATCCATTTTGTCGGTAATACCTAAAGTCTCTTCGTATTGTGGTGGTCTTGTGAATGTTTTATAATGGAATTTCTTTGTTAATCAATTACTTTCTCAATTGAAAACAATCCTTGAATGCTACCGACTAAGACAATTGTCTAAACAATTGATACTGCAATTTATATATAATAAAAATAAATTTTGAACTGACTCCATCAATGATAATCTAATGTTTCAGCTTACAACAAAAACGGCAGTTATAACATATGGGTCGTGGATTGGGGTAGGTTGTCACCTCCCCCGTGTTACAGGGCTGCAGTTAATAACATGAAAGCAGTTGCCAAATGCACTGGCGATCTCTTGACGTCTCTGAGAACTGCTGGACTTCCAACTGAGAAGGTTACCTGCGTTGGTCATTCATTGGGTAAGATGGTCTAGTTAAAAAATATGAAGGTATCAAACTGTTGGTTCGTCACACTTTTTTATCAAACAGAATTAGACAAAAATGTTGAAATCTGTTCAAAAGATACAGTAATTTTTTTTGAATAGTTTCATGAACATGATATTTTCAATTTTGAAATTCCTTTTCCTGTAACACTTTTCATGGTTTTTCTAATTACATTATACAGTGTCACACATAAAGTCCGCATCAAATGGATTTTTTTTTTGTTCATCTCTTCAAGCAACTTTTGATATCTCCATTAGGTTGTGCTTTTCAGGTGGTGGGCAAAAGAAAACCCACATTTCGTAATCGAATGTCGAGATCAATATTCGTTTAAGACGAATGTATGGTGTGGCATATTAAACGATCAAATTATAGGACCATACTTTTTTTAGACATAATTTAAATTCTGCGGAATACCTACACTTTGTGAATACCGAACTATCTTAAGTTTTGGATAATAACGGCGCGAATGTGATCGCGCTTAGTTCATGGAAAAGCTGGCTAAGATAATTCACGTATTCTCGTGATATCAGAATTATTCTTACCTGGTTTTTTCATGAACTATTTCCAGGGGGCTAATGATAAACTTGCAACACCCATCTACTATATTCAGATATGAGGTACCGAAACTGCAACATCACGAGCAATCTCGCTTAACCCTCGGTAGGAAGCGGGAAGTCTTAGACTGTATGCTGGAATGAGGCTCTGTTGGGCAGATAACCACCCGTTAACACCAGCGTGGTCGTCTCCCATCGGCCTGTCGTGGGTCTATGAGGCGGCCCTTTACCTTGCGTACGTCCTGGGGCTCAATATTGAAGTCTCAACCTGCTGATTCCTCCTTTTCCTTTACCAACCGTATTTCCCTCCTCATATCACTCCCGTGTGTGGGAGAGATGCAAATATTGTAAATACTCTGTACAGTAGACCATACATTTGTTAAATAGAAATGTATAATAAAGTATTTTTGATTTGATTTGAATTGAATTTAAAGCATTGTGTAAGCAACTAATCAACAAAAGAAACAATATTTGAGTGAGGAAATAAATCATACACAAAATATTGCGTAAAAAATAACAAAATTAGAAATTCAAATATTTTCATCGAGTTGATTTTTTTTCAATCTTTGAAAAAGAGGTAATTTCACTGTATTTTCTATACTTAACGATAATATATTGTATTTCAGGCAATGTTTTTCTTTTGTAGAGAACTTCTTGAAATTTTCTCTATACAGTGCGAACGTAAAAATCTCTGTAATTTTGAACAGGATGAAATATCAAGGTGGAACAAAATTGTTGTAAAAATGCGTCATTTTTAGTTTATTTACAAATTCATTTCTTGTAGTATGAAATGTTTCTGGGGTAATTTTTTTGCTTTGAACTGCTTTGATCTCTCGAATCCCCACAAAAAAATTGAGGTGTCACAGCATGATCTAGTGGCCCATTCTAAGCCTATCCACCGGTTTGTATAATCGTCACCTTGGCACATTAGTTGAAAACCCATTTAGGTTGACGTGGTCTGCTAGATCACCTGATAAGACGTCTTTGGCTTTTTTGAGAAGTAACATGAAATCTGAAGTGTAACATATACAAATATTTTGTTTCGGAACATGTGCTTGAAACGAAACCCCAGGAACATTTCATAATATAATATTTATTGCGTTTAACTGGAATGAGTTTTGAATACATTTCTTATTGAAATTATGATATTCATCGTTCATTTGTAGATTCTTGAAATGAATATAAAATTGCTAGTTACACAGAGAAGGCAGGTCGGATTTTCAAAATTGAACCAGTATTGGATAGACAATATTTCCATAGAAAGAAGTTGATAGTGCCGTGGCTCTTGGCGACGAGTGAAGTCACACTTTTGTTTTTCTAAATAAAAAGTACTTTCATTTTGTTCGACTTTAATATTCTGTCTCGTTCAAAAGTTGAGAGGGGGAAGTAACTTTTTACGTTTTAATTTATTTTATGTGACTGTAGTTCAGATAATAAACGAATACTTTTCAGGATCACATATATGTGGCCTGATATCCCGTTACGTCATTTTCCGTATCCATCGAATAATAGCCTTGGATCCAGCTAGACCCATGATCATGAATGGCAATAGACTGTCAATAGCTGATGCGATGGCAGTCCATGTGCTACACACGAATGCTGGCCATTATGGTGAAGGAGGAAGAAGTGGTCATGTGGACTTCTGCATTAATGGTGGTAGAGCACAACCATATTGTGAAAATGCTGACAGTAAGTTTGATCAATCTCATACAACAAAAATTACATATATAATGGAATCGGCCGATACTTGATGATAATCCATAACTAACGTATTCAAAATACACTACTTGATTGTGAGTTTTTCACTAAACAATTTTATAAAAACGCAACATGTGTTTCGCCATACAATAGCTTCTTCTTTACACGCCAGACACCGTTATATTTCCTGATGCATTAGAACGACTTAGAGCCATTCAACCATTAGTATATTTCTGAAAATTCTAGAAAACAATTCCAGCAACCGTTGCATCATTATTTTGAAAAGCAACATTTCTTCGAATCTTTTTCTTTTTTGTTTTGGCAAAAACAATTTCAACTTTATAGTCTGTTTTCAAAATTGTAAGCAAGGTAGGTTCCTATAAATACAATGTGATTGTTCAACTTGGCTGTACTTGCGTATTCGTAACAACATTCTGTTATAGGTAATGAATTATTAATATTGGTACTGAGAATGCTTAGAGGAGAAGGTGCAAATTGGCCCCCCCCCCATTTTGTTTTTGAGGTCTAGTGTAAAAAGTAAAAGGAATACAAAACCAAATAATACATCCCCGGGTTCCGCATTTATTTGGCTATATATGAGTTACTAAGGAATAAAAAAATGCGACAGAATATTAAAAAATTAATGTATTCTAAGAAAATTCCAATTTAACAATTTGACATCAGGTGAGGGGTATAAGACACCCTGGAGGCCAAATTAAACGTATTGAACTTAAAGACAAAAATCGCAGAAGTGATATTGGCCTTCAGAACTTGCACAGTCGATATAAGCCCATAAGTTACAGTTCTGACACTGTACACTTCAGAACTTGCACAGTCGATATAAGCCCATAAGTTACAGTTCTGACACTGTACCCACTCTACTCCACGTCTATCGCTAGAATAATTGACGTCACAAATTATACAAACTGTATCTCAGGTACAAACGATGGACGGTCAATATGGTCCAACATTCAGACGAGTCGGTTTCTATGACTTCTTCATTGTCGGAGCGCCTGGAGCTGCTGGGTATCACGTCTCTTTGGTACCGGTCAGAACTGCTTGCGCCATCCTCTCTTTCATCTCGGCTGCTTGAAAGGCCGCGTCCGCTCCCACGTCCACATCCGCGTCCGCGCCAACGTCCACGACCGCTTCCACGTTTATGACTTTCTACTAAGCGCAAAGATTAGCACAATTGATTTTTGTAGGGTAAAGACGTTATTACTTTTGCTGTTGTAGTTTTTATTCCTTGGTCTGGGTAACTGACTGGGTAACTGCAGAACTTCCTCCCAGAATATCTAGGTTAGAATGAACGCTAGTTTTTAGATCATCGGAAGAGGGAGCTGGATGATCACTGTATGATGTTTTTTGCAATAAAATCAACTTCAGTAAAAACCTGCGGATTGAATGGATAAATGCACGAAACCCGTTTACTACAATTTCTCCTGTAGTGCTCTTAAGATAAGCGCAGCCAAAAAGCTCAGCAATGTCGTAAGCCTTGAGCACTCTTTCATAATTGAGCATACACTCACGAATCCTCACTATAGTGACTTTTAAGGGTACCCATGAAAGTCTTATCTAATGGTTGTAGTTTGTGGGTTGTATGTGGTGGGAGACAGACAATAGTGACATATTTTTCGCGGGCTAACTCCAAAACACCTACATTGCGCATGTAACTATAATGTCCATCAAGAATTAGCAATAGTAGAGAGACATCTGTAGGATTTGCTTTTTTAATGAAACGTCTAAACCATTCGGTAAACAAGTTAGCTTGGATCCAACCAGATGGATGAACTCTGCCCAGTGACGGCTCGTGCATTGAAGAACAGGAGAGGCTAAAGTCATAAAGACTATATACACACAGAAAAGCCCGCCTGAAGCGCGAAAATATTTTGGGGTACCGCACATAGCTAAAGCAAAATACGTAATATTTGCATAAATGCAAACAAAAATTGTGTATTGCCGAAAATTATACGTATGAAACTGGCCATTAATAAACAAAAACAAGGAAAAAGGGTTGCCTTTGAGTTATTTAATATAAATGAACTCTTCTCAGTCAATAAATAATAATAATGTTCTCTTCTAATATAACAGTTTTATTAAAAATTGCTACAAATATTTTATAAGCACATATACTTAATTATGCTTATCTTTGACATATCTAAAAATGATTGAAAGTTGTGATGTATAGGTAATATCGGTAGTTTCATCAATTTCCCATGCAAAAAAAGAAAGACTTTCAATCTCCTTGCTTATATTTTGCTCAATAATATATATGCCACACTGTCTATAAGCTCATTTCGGATGGTTTTTGAGGTGCCTAACGCTACCGTTCAAAAAAGTGCCAAATTGTGAATCATATTTGATCCATAACATTAAAAATTTCTTGTAATTGTCGCGATTAATCTAAAGCTGTTTCTATATTTTGTTTGCTGAACAATTTTAATTTACGAAACGAAAATATATGCTCTATGATGTCCCCATCGGCCCGGCCTGCGTACATAAAATACCTCCATATGTCGATGTCGCTTCAAAAAATGATCCAACGAAATCTATAAACAAACCTCGATGAATATATAAACATCAAATATTTTTCATAATCACCTTCACAATCCTGTAAAAAAAATTAATTAAACACAATATCTAACTCATCGCAGCTAAAACTTGATATTTACTCAATTATTGAATTAAATGTAGCACCAAACAAGCTATTGGCAAGTGCAGGTTTAAAATGGTAAGAAAAACACGAGGATGTGCTGCCCTCTCTCAGAGTTTTTCGGTATTATTTCAAAATTGACATAGTAATGTTCTTTTTGAAATTAAACTTATTAGATGGCGTAATTTTAAATAAAAAATATCGAAGGGGGCCACCATACCTGCGCGGATCATTACCACATTCGCCTTTATTTGTTGTATTCAAATTTTCCATTAACATTTTAATTCTAGTTGATGTTCAGCTCTGCAGTCACGTATGGGCCATTTGCTACATGGCAGAGAGCCTTTTTCCGGAGATAGCGAAAGTAGCTGAGCCTTGTTCAAGACGTTGTCCAGCAGGACCAAGACCAGTAAACAGGGTGGGTGCTCCTGTACTAATGGGACAGAGCACTCCACTTTCGTAAGTATACTGTTTCAAATAATTTTTGTGTTTTCATACAGATACGCATTTAGAAAATGAATATTTCGCAATAAAGACGCCAACTTGGTTGGTGAAACGTGTCGAGAAGAGTATTTCAATTCTGGTGATTGGAAAAAGATTTTGTTTTGGATGTATTCTACGCCAAAGGGTCCAGTTTTACTTTTATCTTTGTCCTGTTTGACTTTTTGTTTTCAATATGTCTACCTAAGAAGTTACCAGTATTATATGCTATGCTAATTTTCTTTTATGTCAGTAGGTAGTTTTTTTAATTAACATGCTATTTTTAGCTTCACTTGTATTCTTGTTTGTAACCGACTCTTTTGGACTCGATTTTGACTAACTTTGAACAGACAAATATATTTTGAACTTTGTACACTTATTAAGAATCGGTGACAATACAATAATTTCATATAAGTTTATCTCATTATCCTGATCAGGATCGAAAGGATTAAATAATTTCCTCACACAGTCTCTGTGTGAGAGCAAGTGAGACAACTAACAAATGGGCTTGAAATAGCAAACCAAACTAAAAAGTGAAAAATAAATAATAGTTTGAAAACTGAAAAATATGCTTTGAAAGCAACACAAACTAAAAACTAAAAAATAATTCGAAACTCATTTAAGATTACGTTCAACATCGATAATGAGTCCTATGGCTTGATGTAACTAGTGACTTTTGAAATGTTCGAAATCGGAATAAGTCACCATTTTGGTGACTTTAATATCCACTATATAGAATGGCTCACATTTCAAATATCAACGGCGAACAAGGTGGCGAAGCTGAGGCTTTTGCAATAAGCAGCGAACTTTCTCAGATTATAAATGAACCAACTGGGATTCTTGACCGTGATGGAGAATATGCTGGTCTTCTGAACCTATACCTAACAACCAATCCAGAAATTTACACAGTCACCATAAGGTCTCCATTGGGATCTTCTAACCACAAACTCATTTCACCGGATATAATAATGTCAGGGGAGACAATTCCGTTTTCTGCTTTGATAAGTTTGTGGGGGGGTTAAAATGGACACCAATATGTCTTGGCACAATCATGTCACTGGGAAGTGTTCAAGTGACATTTAATTTCACCGAAAGCGGTACATATCAGAAATACGCAAACGGCTGTGTGAGCTTCAGCTCAGTTCATCTCAAACTTCACTGTTTAAGAACTCTTTCATTCGAAGAACGGCGTTTATGTGGAATAAACTTCCTGAGAATCTCCAGCGAATCAAATCCAATGTGAATCACTTCTTTCACTTAGGCACCGCTCTAAGAGCGCCTTAAGCATTTTCCTCTAGTTTGTGTTTTGTACTTAAAAAAAATTATTTTGTTGTGAAAATGCGAGGGGTGCTGAATATCTTTTGTTATAAATACTTGGTTATAGGAGCTGTTTGCCAGATTGGAGGCATAATAAAAATTCAATTTGAATGACAACAAAATATTATTCTGATTTCAGACTTATTAAAAGTAATTAGTTACATCACGCCATAGGACATATTATCGGTGTTGAATACAATCTTAAATTAGTTTTTCATTTTTTAGATTGTGTTGCTATCAAAGCGTGTTTTTCCTGTTTTTCAAAATATTATTTATTTTTTTATTTGATGACCCTCCTATATACGTGCGTGCTTCGTAGGTGTTAGTGCTATTTTTAATGTGGTAGTATCCTTGGTTAAAATTTTGTTTGTCAAGAATGTGATAAATTGTGTTCGGGTTAAAGTTGTTGTTTACAACAATTTGTTTTTTCAAATTTAATTCCTCCATAAAATTATCTGTGGATATCAGGATACTGATGTCTGTTGATAAGTGTGATTAGAATGATTAATGATAGTTGTGTCTGTATGGTTTGGCAAGAAACATTGACTATTTGAATGTCTTTCAAAGAATACAGTTATGTTGAATTATGAATTATATGATCAAATGAATTCCAAGAAATTTATCGTATTTTGAAAGAATATTATTGAAAATAAAACGAAAATTCACTTTACAATAGCAATAACAATATAATCGAGTAAAAGTCGATGTGGAGATCCAGATGTTTTTTTAAGAAATCAATTGCATTAGAAATTTAAGGACCTGAATTATTTTTTGTGGATTTCTTGAAAAAGTATTTATAGTTTTAATAACTGATGAATTTTGTACTTAGTTGTTATTAATTATCTAGAAAATATGCCCTGATGATTACAGGACACTAAACAAAATTGATGGCTGTTTATGCAAGTTCCCTCATGGATATTACTCTTACAATAATTGATAATTTCAACTAAGTGATCATTACTATAACAGTTTTGGACCACATTCTCCCCATCATTGATGGCTGGATAAATCAATGCAGTAGACTCCTCTGGTATATCTGTGGATTTTGATAAAGTTTTTGCAATATTATTCAAAGCAAAATATGCCAGTATTACAGCAAAAAATTTTGTTTCAGTGCATCGGGGTCCTACTGCTTTCAGAACAAGTATCCGCCATTTTGTCCAAAGCAGCAAGGTGGAATTGGAGACAACAGATGTTGTTTAATAGCACCAGAAATAGTTCCTCCCTCAACTTAATTGTCGATCTTCAGATTTGACAACTCATTTTCCTCCAACTGCTCAATTAAAGAAAACAAATCAGTTTATTTATTGTTTATTACTATTCGCCACTAAATTATTTTTCATTGTATTGTTCACATTATTGTTCATATTATTCAATAAACATTCATTTTTATTTGAGGAGTCTTTGATTCACGAGTAATATCAGGGAGAGTTGTTTCGATCTGACTTACAGCTCATCACCATCTCAACTTTGCATTCAGATGACTTTAAATGAACGTTGAAAAATCAATGATCTTAATGAAATCACCTACGAAAACATCGTCTTGGATGGGCCGATTAAAACTCAAACCTGTTTCTCATCAATGGATAATATTGAATCCAGGATACAGCTGAATACCACTGATGAAATGTTAGAAGGATTCTTGTCATTTCAGTATGGACAAAAATTAAAGCTTGGGTTTTAATAACATCAGGGATTTCTGTTCATGGTTCTTCATAACATTGGTCCTTTGGCATGGAAATTCCTGAATAGGATATTACCATCTGCAGTACTTCTGCGATTTTGACAATTACGATTTCCCCAAGCAAGATTTGAATATACTTTTTTAAATTCCACTGTGAAAGGATTACAAAACCGCAACGTATGTTTCGCTATATCATAGCTTCCTTACGCAGGATTCAATATATTTTTTAAAATTTCATTGTAATAGGATTACAAAATCGCGACAAGTGTTTTGCGTTCCTCACGCGACACATGTCACTTAAACAGGATTTGATTAATTCCCGCTTGAGGGAGCTATTGTATAGCGATGCACGTGTCACGGTTTTGTGAACTTTCTACAGTGAATATGAAAATAAAACTTTTATCTGAAAGATCTGAAACATGTTCTTATTTTTATCAATAGAACGATGCCTCCTGTATTCCAAGCTACAAGATTATACCACCTTGCACTAAATTTTACCGGCTTTTACTAAATCAGCAGCTATTTTGATCAGAGAAAGCTGTCATTCTTTGGCTGTTACATCCACTATTTACATACGATTCTGTATGTAAGTGCCCCTTACGTCCTTAATTGTATATTAGAATTGGGGATAAAGGTAAGTGTTTTTGGTAAGAAAAAGGAATAATAAATAAAAATACTCTATGTCTTTGAGTAAAATAATCCAGAAGGAATATGTTTCCATCCAAAATGAATATCTGTTAGGTATGTGAAATAGACAAAATACCATTAATTTTTTTACCTCACAGTCTTTTAAATTTGTTGATTTAAGTAAGCTCATTTATAATCTTGAAAGTCCACTCATCTTTTTGTGTTTCTGCAAATAACATCCCCAAAAATCCATTTTGTTTTAATCAGTATCATTTATCTGGATATGTATTTTTTCACACAGCTGAATACTTTTCCTTTGTATAATATTATTCCGAACTCATAACAATGAATAATTATTTTTCGATATCTTATCAAACTCAATTGATATTCTCATATCGTGTTTCGATATCGAACTGCCATTTATCACTGAACTTGTTTTTGTCCTGAATTGTGTTACTATTCGCATTTGAAATTTACATTAAACTTAATGCAAATGGTGGCTTATCAAAAGTCCTGACTGAGTATATTCCTCTGACCCTGAAACAAAAACCATAGTTTTAGGAGAATGATAATAATTGTCTTCATTTCCAAAAGACAGCATATTATTTGAGTAAAGCAAAGTTATATTTGTAGAAGAAGGTACATATTTTTTTGAAGTGTGACCTAACCATTCAGTTGCTAAGCGATGAATTCGTTCGGAAATGTTAATATGAAGTGATCATTGGAAGCAGCTTTTTGGTTACCAAAATCATAGCACTTACGTGTAGGAAACGTATTCTCCCATCACAGCCACATTTCTGGAATTACAGAATCCAAAATAAATATTTACGATGTTTCCGCACTCAGTTCCAATGAAGTAACTTCGTCTATTTCTTATCGATTCTGCAAAGTAGACACCTGCTAAGAGATGACTGCAAATCGGGGGATCTGTAAGAATTATAAATGAAGACAATTCAGATACAATTTTTTTCAAGCAATCAATTATTATTAGAAATCTGAAATTTTTATCAAGACTCTTCTCTGTTAGGTAACTGTTTAACTGATCTAATTGAATGTAATGTTACACCTCTGGGATTTGCAATAGTGGGTACACATCAACAAATCAATGACTTTATTCAATTATACAAAAATTGAAATTAAAATACGCGTACTATGTCATCATTCCATTATTTCACTTGTTTCGCTTGTTTAATATTCCTTGCTAATACTGTCGTGATTTGTACTCAATTTGAGCCAGATCAAAGTTTCTGAGGCGTTCGACATTTAATTCCTTGAACGATGTCCTTGATTGGGAATGGGAATATGATCTTCCATTTTGTAGTTTGTACAGAGGTTATATCTTAGATATATTACATAATATAGTACTACAATAATAATATAATAATGTATCAATAAAACAATGATACAAATACAATACAAATATATGCATAAATAATGAGATGATTTGTGCTAATGCCTCTGCCTAAACCATAATGGCTTGTGCCGCAGTAATACCAACACTCTCATCCCATTCATAATAGTGTGAACATAGATATGCAATTTTTGTTGTTGTTGATAGAGTTGAGCGTTGGAGAAATATAATCATATAGTGTTAGTTATGAAAACTATTTTAAAGATGGATATGTTGAAGAACATATGCTTTTGAGTCTGCTTTAAATTTATGAAGATTTTTACATTCTTTCAGTTCGTTTGGGAGGCTGTTGTATATTTTTGGGCCAAAATAAAGGATTTTCCTTTGAGTGTGAGTTTTGCTGAATCTAGGAACTTTCAGTGTGAGATCAGTGATATGTCTTGTGGCTCTAGATTGGTGAGCATATTTTTGAACTATATAACATGAAATGTTAATTTGTGCTGGTTAGAGAAATACTCAGAAAATTTATGAAGTGAAGCCACAAAAAATTGATTATTCAGTAGCATTAAGAAAATAATAACAGGCCTTGCGAAATTTAAAATAATATAGGAACGCGAATTCTCATCCATCATACCTGAAAGACTCTTTTCGAAGCCTATTTCAAAAACTAAGTTGGCGTCAAAAATAAATGAACTATACGTTAAAGACCCACTATATTATGCAAAACCTCTGGTTCATCCCTGATCATACCCATTTGGGCTGTATTTCTTTATTTGAAGAACAACTTGGCTGTTAAAACGTGCGTAGAATAACGTGTTGCCGTTTAAACAGTTAATTTCGTTTAAAATATGGCAACACCAGTTGCGTTGAAATTATAAAAGCTGTGTTTAGCGACGAACATATTCTCAAGTATATACTTTCCTTTGAAAGTGACATCATTATTTTCTTATCACATTTTATATTTTGTTTTTTATTTGAAAAGTACTATATTTCTAAGCAAACTTGGATATTTTTTGTGAATTTGTGAATTTCACTAGTACGGACTTCCATTGTCTAATATGATTCGAAATCTATGAAAGAGCAAATAAAATTAGAATGAATAACTAAAATATCAATTATATATAAGCAATAAAACGTGAGATGAAAATACAATAAAATGAATACAATAAAGCAATCAAGAAAAAATATTATTTTCATTTCACGTTTTATTGCTTATATGTAATTGATATTTTAGCTATTCATTTTAATTTTATTTTCTCTTTCATAAATTTCGAATCATATTAGAATCATATTAGACAATGGAAGTCCAACCTAGTGAAATTCACCATGAAACATCGTCAACCACTTTCAAAAACAGGTTGGACATTTTCTCTTACGAAGACAACATCTATAGGAACGACAGAAGACTCAGTCCACAAATATTAATAATAAACGGTCTGTTGTGAAGCCAAGCTTCTATTTGATAGACACTTCAGTGTTCAGTGAAAATCTCACAATAAAGTATTACTTGAATACGTTTCGAATTTTCATATGCGTCCTATTTCCTTTCCCTGTATCTTAAATCATCTAGTTGAACCTGAAGTCCAAAAATAAAGAACATGTTTCTGTTTCAGACAGAGCTATTTCGACTTGCCATAGAACTTTTCAGTGGTGCTAAGCTAGAACTTAAAGACGAAATCTCTGCTCATGTAGGTACTCTATAAGTAAGTGTGTGCGATATTATCTCCCTTTGCGAAGGCGCCATCTAAGGGATCGATAGAGAACTAAATCCTCGAATGTCAAAGATAAACGAGGCTTCACAAGACAGTTGCAAAGCCAAACTAAGACAGCGACCGTCAACAAGATTCGTCCTCTGTCTTTCAATGCGAAGCAACTAGTTGTACACTAGATCTCAAACACAAATAATTTTTTTTCAGTACCAGACAGCGCTGTTTCGACCCACCATTTCGTTGGCGGTTAATGTTGAAGCTTGGCTTTGCAACTGATTGCCTTGGGGAGCCTCGTTTATCTGGCACCACTGATGAGACGTATGACGTGTCGACACAGCGATGCCTGTTGTTGAATCATACATGTATTGTATTTGAACTCTAGTTCACAACCACTCATATTGTTGGTGCAAGTTTCTTTGATTCTTTACTAAAAGTGGCTTAGTGAAATGGTCTTACCTGTTATTCTCATAAAAGAATACCCTATCGAATTCTTCAAATTCATTCCAGCAAATCCAGCTATATGGGCTCCAAGGCTGAAACCTATTACATGCGTGAATTGTGGTTCCACTCCCAAGGCCATCAACCGAATGACAAGAATACTCAAACAGCGTCCCACATGCCATGCGTTCAAATAGGCTGCCAGATAACATGGAAGTAGAGCTAATGGTCCCCAGTCAACTGAAATACAAATATGGTGATCATATGAATTGTTTTAATAAAATAGGGAATAGGGAATAGGGTTATGCTAATACTTCTGCATCGATCCGTTCTCTCTCTAATTTTGTTGGACTTTGCTTTCCACTAGGGAGCATTTGACCTATCAAAGATGACACGAGCTTTCGTCGGGGAGGGGGCAGCATTCTTGCTTGAGCAATGCTGCCACCCCTTTTTTGTCTAACTTTATTACGATGAAAACAATTCAACTTTTTTATTGTCGAACTTTTTTATTCTTCGCCTTCTACTCGGAAGACCTTTTGATTTTTTCATATATATTTTTTGAGTCGCCTCCTCTTCGGGAAACCTTCGGGGTTTTAAATTCACATACATGGCCTCCTTTACATGGTTATCCAAACCACCCCGGCCTGGATACCGGCGTAAATAAAGGGGGCTCTCACTTTACATTTTTGTCTAAACTTTCACATAAACTTCAACATCTTTGCACAATAGATAATCACAACATAAATAGAAGCCCCGCGATATCACGTGGTATCCGCGTACCTTCTTTGTGGACGGACGTTATCGGCTAGTCCGTCCACTACTACGACCACCACGAAACTCCCATCGATCCATTCATTTTGACGAAAATGGTACAGTACCTTGCACTATTATACGAGTACACAATGTTTTCCAGGGTTACGTAATAGTACTTATGAATTATATTCTTACCCTGTACCATTATAATGAAATAGTTAAGTAGAATATATCAGTTAATGAATAAAAATCTTTGAATAATATATTGGAAATGGAGTTATATGACACATTGAAAAGGTAGCAAAAAGGATAAAGGTCTATTTATACCATCATCTTGTACTTTTAACAATTTTTAGGGTTTCAGCTATGAATATGAGATATTGGCTCATATTTGCGAATACCGTAGGCGAACCTGAGACACGATTTATGATTTATGTATGATTTTCGTGGTTCCAATGTAGACCGACTCCCAGCTACAAGGGATTCAAAATATGGCAACACCAGTTGC
>NW_019292216.1:0-23218 GCF_000500325.1 Leptinotarsa decemlineata | reverse complement strand
GTAGATATATATATAGAGGCACTAGAAACTCAGAAACATAGGGTCAATTTCAATGGAAAGGAAAAGACAATAAACATTAGAAAAATCTTGCTACCTGCCCTTAATTGTACACATACAAACTCATTTAATGTAATTGAGAGAAACAAAGCCTCGCACCCCAATGATTATATAACATCGGAGACAAATTCCAACATTATAGTTTCTGGGTTGAGAACAGCTCGAGCACTTCAACTATTAACTCATCGCCTTTGATAATGTCTACCACAGTAGTAGAGGAAACGTCAGGCATAAAACCTGCAGACCACGGCCAAAAAACCCGGAAAATAGTTGACTTGATGTTTCTGAAATATATTAATATACACACCTGATATAACGTTATATCCGATATCTTGATAAGCTTGCGTAACATTTCTCGACGCACTGTCGATTTCTAATCCTCCATATCCATGGATCACTATTTTCAGTGGATTCAGGACATTGTAGCCCTGCGGTAAAAGTGGTCGATGAGGATCTAGATGATGATTCGAGTGATTATTTCCTCCCACGCTCAAAATGAACTTGACAATGTTTGTATTGCAAGGTTCCTCGAAGTAGACAGGACATTCTCCAAGATAGAACTGAAGCGAAAATGTAGTGTCTAAAATTTCTGGAAAATTACGATAAAATTTAGCTTACAGAAGAATGTTGTTGAAAATTCAATTCAGAATCAGAATGAAAAAACTACTTCAGTTTATCTATATATGGCCACTTTATATACGAGTAGGTACATACTAGTAATACGAGAAGTTTCAGTATGGGTTAATGTCTTCGAAGTCAGTGAAAATAGAAAAACGAAATTTTGGCAATGACATATGTACAAAGAAATCTACTTCTTTACGCGTTCCCAACTTTTTCAGCCTTGCATTGACGGCACCAGGGCACTTCACCCCAAAATTTCAAATGAAACCCAATATTTCTCCACAAACTAGAGGTCTGTGCAAATACCATTTCCAAATGAAAACGATTTCGAGTAATCCAACAAGAAAACATTCTTCTTTATCGTCACGTTTTGTAAATTCTATTTTTAAACGAATTGTTAATATCTCAATTTGAGTTTCTAGCAGTACTCGTTGATTCAGTTTTTTTTTGACACTAACATTAAAAAAGCATTGGTAAATTTTGTGATTTTATTTCGATAGAGTCCACTTGAATAAATACTTTTACCATCAATGCTGTTGTTCCCAAGAGATCCATGTTCTCTCCAACCCTCTTTTTATTGTGTATTAACGACTCATTGAAAAAAAAACAAGAATCCAATATATTGCTTTGCTCGACAGCACACTTGTCTCGTCATTTCATGTGGAATCCAGGACATCGGCTCCTGGATGCACGTCTTCACCTGCAGCAGGAGGTTGCATATCTTAATGAGGATCTAGAAGTAATTTGAATTAGGGTGAAACTAACTAGGTTCAATTCAATGCCACAAAAGCCCAGGCATCGGCTTTCTCCAAGAAAATAAATGTCTCCGAACTGGATATAATAATGTCAGGAGAGACAATTCCGCTTTCTACTTGTATAAGTTTGTTGGCACAATCATGTCGCTGGAACTGCAAAGGCTGCTTCTCAAAAGCTTGGAACACTGCTCCGAACCAGAAAACTGTACACACCTCAGCAACTTTTGATGCTTTATAAAGCTCAGATCAGACCCTCTTTGGAGTATTATTCCCATGTTTGGAGCTCCCCTCCTAAGCTTACCCTGAAGCTGCTGGATTCCACCCAGAAAAAAGCCATCCGTCTGATTGGAGACGCGAACATCACTTGCAACCTTGATAGTCTGGATCATCGAAGAATGGTTGAGGATTTGTCTCTCTTCTATAGATACTTTCATGAGAAGTGTTCAAGTGACTTGGTACATTTTATTCCACCAAGAGCGTTACATATTAGAAATACGCGACGAACTGAGGCTGCTCATCGTTTCGAGGTTCACCTCAATACACCTCGAACTTCACTGTTTGAGAACGCTTTCATTTGGATTTTCCTGTAATGCTTGTATTTTGGCTTCAAAAATTTGAATGATTTTATTTTATGGGCAAGATAATTGAGGGAGCTTCAAATTCAAGTTTTGGAAATCGTCATTGTTCAACCCAAGAAATCAATGCGCACAATAGATGCCGCTGTAGGTACAGACAAATCGACTGTGCTAGAAATTTTGAAACAGCAGAAATTCCATCCGTTCAAAATCAATCTCGTTCAAGAACTGAATGAATATAACCGAGATCAAAGATTCGGACACCCGGTATATCTCAAAATATTATTTTTCAAAATGACCTAATAAAATATAAAAAGTAGTTTAAACTAATCGAAAGCACATGGTTATTTCTAAGAGAGTTAGATTTTTTGCATATTCTGCACTAGTGTAAAAGCAATATTAAAGAAAACATGTATTAATAGTGGATTCTAAGTTTGAAATATTTTCATCGAAATCATGGGACCAGTTCAACATTGAGTGCAATTCATTTAATTGAAGTCTCATGTCAATGCTCTCTTATTCATTGCATTTTTCATGTGATTTCTTTGTAATTTCAATATTTGCAAAGAAAGTAGTTATTTGAAATGTTATCCATCTTAAGGGTTGGGTTATATCTGTACAGGATAGCTGTTATAACCCATCAAAGTATAGTTTTATCCAAATTATTCTACAGTCCTCAATACTGGAGTTTTTGTCCAATACCAAACCGTTATTTTAACACCTCGATACGTGTTTCGATCACCATCGATCATCTTCAAGAGGAAGATCAAACTGAAGATCAAATAGTTTGATCTTTCTTTTGAAGATGATCACTTGGTGATCGAAACGCGTGTCGAAGTGTTGAAATAACGGTTTGGTGTAGGGAAAAAACTCCAGTAATATTCATCACTACCCCTAAAGTTCCAAACACTCATCATCACAAATACTCAATACAATAGTTGCTTACATCGAGTATATTCCAAAATAATTCAAGAATGAAATTATTTCTGATCACGAAATATGATATAAGTAGTTATCAAAATATATTTAATTTTATCTGTACTCCCTGAATACCCTTTACGAATGCATTTGGTACACTTGTAGAAGTTCAAACAGTTGAAATTAAAACTATGATATTATTATCAATTCGTATTCTTACCAAATGTAACTAATCCTAACCAGAGTGGAATCCTTAATAACATTTGTATTCCTTAACAACGAATTTAGTAACACTAAAACACTGAATCGATTAAGGCACTAATTCATGATTTAGTAGTGGATCTCCTGGGAAGATAGATCACAAAATCAAAACTGAAATTATTCAATAAGTAGTTAGTACTATTTTGAAAGCTTTAAATCGCCTAAGCACCGCACAAACTTGAATTAGTTGGTATTGACATACGCACCAAGTATGCACTGATTGTTAAACAGAAGAAAGTCAAATCAATTTGTCGAAACTGAAATATCCTTGGTTCACAGTGTCAAGAACTGTTGAATATTCCAAAAGGGTTGCGCCTCCTGTCCGAAAAGGAAAGTATTTCGTAAGTGATTCAGTTGTAATAAGAATAATTGAATGCAATTATTCTATTTGTTATATAATCCTTGTTTGGTATGTATTATAAGTGGGCTGTGGTGATTATAATATTCGGATTAGTCCAGATTGATTTAAATGAATCGCAAGTACAATACTTGTTTGAGATGAAAGTTGCACTAACTTGATTTGATCGATAGTGTGAGAGAACTCCATGTGAATGTTCATACACCAAGTCTTCTAATCTTCATAGATAAATTCTGTGAAAAACGGTAAACTAGTTTACTGTTATGAAGCAGACTATACTTCTGAGGAAAATGAAAATACCAGAAAGGAATTGAGTACTAACTTGGATAAATATACATTAAAGACGTAGCGGAAATGTAATTTCTGTAACGAGTTAGCTTATTGGAATTGATTGTTTTCTTTCTTTCTTTGAAAGATTCCCATATTTTTATGTATGAAGATGGTGAAGTAGAATGTCAAAACCTTTCTTTCCCAGAAGTTAAACAAAGTTCCTATAGCTGAGATTCAATCACTGGTAGATTAAACTCATTTGTGATATAATGTTATTCAGATTTGGTGCTGAAGAGACGATAAGACAAGTGTCTTAAGCCGAAACATCGGATGTCCACCAGTGAGGATGACAGTGTTCCATGTAAGGAATTTTACCTCTTTCATTTACTATATTGTGTAGCAATCCTGTGAATAATATCTGATTCAATTCCTAATCGAATGTTTGGAATACAAACTGAAAAGAGAAAATTGTTTTCGTATAATTCAGTGTTCATATAAATGTATTTGTTTCCAAAGTATTTTTATTTCATGTAATACATTGTGTATATGAAAGTACCTGTTTTGAGAGGGCTTTTTTCTTCAGTTTGTGTCAGAAAGTTACTCCTCTGCATGATCTACAAATATTCTTGTAAATTAAATTCTTTGAAATTGATTGCTACTTTATTTTCTTCTAAATATTCTCACATTTTTTGTATGAAGATGGAGAAGTAGAAAGCCAAAACCTTTCTCTCCCAAAAACTAATCTCTTCTAGAAATATACCTCTTTTAATTCAATAGCAAATTAAAAACAGTGTTCCTCAAGGTTCAATATTGGGTTCAGCCTGGGGCTTGAACCACCGACCAACACGGCGATCGATTTGAGTGAGTGAAGAAACCACCCACGTCGAACCGACCGGCTACCGATTGAATTTGAAATAAAAAAGATGATAAACAGAGGTTGCATCTTTTGATGCAACTAACTGATTTTCAGCCTTTCCCCTTTCAGTAAATGTTCACATTTATTTTTTGTATCATTTTAGGAATAAAGACCTATTATTATTATTATTATCTGCGGGTATGTTTTAATGAGCATATATGTTGGATTCCAATTTGAACACTGACAAAGTCATTTGACATTGAGACTGAGAAATCTTCATACACGTCAACTTTAGTTTTCAGTGGAGACACATTCCTACACAAAATGGAGACTAGTTGAGACATCGTTTTAATCAAGCTAACCAACCGGAACAAAAACAGGAACATGCCAAGGATCACGAGAAACCCTTCGTGTCATGTGTTTTCAATGCATTGCAAGTTGAAGATTCTACCAAAAAGCTTGACTCAACCTGTGAACATGGACATACAAGCCAATGACGACTTCATTCAAGAAGAGCGGGTGATCTTTCGGGAACTTACCTGCTAGTTACTGTGATTGAGTAAAACACTCATTCCCTGTAATACTTTGGCAGAGGAATGTAAATTTATGTTTCATTTTTTTTAAGGCAAAACACAAGCACTACAGAAAAACCCTTGAGGCGCTCTCAGAGCGGTGCGAAAGTAGCGAAAGTACGGGTATACCGAGTTGAACCTCAAAACGATGAGTAACCGCAGTCCGTTGTGAATTTCTGATATGTACCGCTCTTGGTAGAATCAAATGTGCCAAGTCACTTGAACACTTTCCGTGAAAGTATCTATAAGAGAGAGACAAATCGCCAACCTTTCTTCGATATTCCAGGCTATCAAGGTTGCACGTGATGCTCGCGTCTCCAATAAGGCTAATGTCTCTTTTCTGGAATGCAGCAACTTCAGGGTGTGTTTGGGAACAGACTTCCATACGTGAGAACAATACTCCAAAAAATGTCTGATCTGAGCTTTATAAAGCATCAAAAGTTGCTGAGGTGTGTACAGTTTTCTGGTTCGGAACAGTGTTCCAAGCTTTTGAGAAGCAGCCTTTGCAATTCCAGCGACGTGATTGTTCCAAGACATATTGGTGTCTATTTTAACCCCCAACAAACTTATCGAAGCAGAAAGCGGAATTGTCTGACCCAGTATTATTACATCCGGTTCGGAAACATTTGTCTTCTTGAAGAAAACAGAATTGTGGCATTGAATTGAACCTGGTTACTTTCACCCCAATTCGAAATCACATCTAGATCTTCATTAAGATATGCAACCTGCTGCTGCCGGTGAAAATGTGCCTCCGTAGCCGATGTCCTGGATTACAAATGGAATATGACGAGACAAGTGAGCTGCCATCAGCAAAGCAATATATTGGATTTCTGGTTTTTTCAAATAAGTCGTTGATAAACAATAAAAAGAGGGTTGGAGACAATATGGATCCCTGAGGAACACCAGCGTTGATGGTGAAAGTATTCGAGAGATATCCATTGACGGCCACTTGCAGGGAACGTTCTTTCAGGAAGCTGAAAAGTCATACACAAAAATGATCCGACAAGGCATAGCATCGAAGTTTAACCAGCAAACCGTTATGCCACACACGGTCAAAGACCTTAGAAATATCAAGCGCAACAGCTCTTGGTTCTTCATGTTTCTCGATTTCGTTATTTCAAATATGGGTGACATACGATAGAAGGTCGCCGAAAGCCATATTGATGATCGTTCAAGATGTTGGAGCCTTCCAAATATTTGAGGATATGGTGGTTTACGACTTTCTACATGATTTTTGATATCATTCATAGCAAAGCGACTGGTCTATAGTTATTTGGAAGATTTGTCTTGCCCTTTTTGGAAATAGATTGAACGCGAGCAATCTTCCAACAAGAAGGAAAAAACCCTTTCTTGTAAGACAGGTTGAAAAGTCTGCAAAATACTGGTTCGAGTTCATTTGCGCACTTTTTAAATACGATGACGGGCACTTCATCAGGGCCAGACTCCTTGTTTATATTGAGCTGTGTCAAAATTCTCCTGACTAGACGCTGTCGAAAAGTAATTTCCGGCATTGTGGATTCTAGTGGGTGGTGTCTTTCTCAGTAAATCGACCGTGGAGTGGGACGCAAATTGTTCAGCTAGTAGGCTGTTATTGCAATTCGACCATCCACTTGTGTTAGTGGTGAAATTTTTGATTTTGTAAATATCTGATTAACAGTTTAGCTACCGACTAAGCAGTTTATTCCCAATTCTCTGATTGTGAAGTTCTTTGCTTGCATTTATCCTAAGTTTGCAGCTGTGCGAGCACTAACAAACCTACTACGGTTTTCGGCCCTGGAATTTTTGCGCCAGTGCCGCGGTAGGCGAGATTTTTGGAGGCGACAGCTTGCTCGCAATTTTTGTTGAACCAAAGTTTGCTGTTAGAAAGTCGTTTCATTGAAAAAGGCATATATGCTTCGTTGGATGATACAATAACTTCTGCGACTTCAGAAGCACAAGTTGATGGATCTTTAGAGCTGAAACAAACATCTAGCCAGGGGAAATTTCGAAAATGGTCGGGAGTGGAAATCATAACCGAGATATAGAAAATTGACGGCGTTTGTTGAAGCAGTGACTTTGGTTTCTGTGAGTGCAAAAATATGATGACTATTTGATTGCAGATGTTGGTGCACTGAGTTTATATTTGAGTTGAGTCCTCTAATGTTGCAGAAATCGATTTTGAAGTTTTTGAAATGAATTGTTATTGATGTTCATATAACGACTTTACTCGTGTACAGTTTAATTTCGGTTTTTGACTGACAGTTATAATGTTATGTGACGTTTATTATCACAATGATTAAACACATCGACTATTAGTATAGAAAGTGATTACGAGTATTACAGCTGAACTATACCACAAAAGCATTATTTTAACTGGTTAAAAATATTTCTTATCATTTGGTGCTGAAGCAATCAATATCATAACCACTTTTTAAGGACAAAACAGAAGCACTACAGCACTTAAAGCGCTCTAAGAGCGGTGCCTGTACGAATGTAGCGATTCACGTTGAATTTGTATCGCTGGGGATTAAATTCTCAGGAAGTGAGATGAACTTCAATGAAATGATCTACAATCAATATTATTTTCGGTCAGTTTTTGCAGAGGGAATTAATGAATCTATTTTTATTTTTCATGTTTCTTAATTTTTCTTCAGTTATACTTAGAGGTATATCTTGTCGAAATGATTAATCCCCTGAAATTACGTATTCATCTAGGATTTCTCTCAGAGGATTCAGTTCCATTATTATTATGTACATCAAAAAACAACTACATCGTTGGTGCCACAGTTATTACGTGACTATTTAATGTGTTGTTGTTACGAACATTTTTTTAAAATCTACTCTAAATGTCATACATTTTCTCTTAACAATATAAAATATTTCATTCACGTTTCGAAAAATTTACGATTCACTCAAAAAATCAATATCGTTGCCTTCCGAGGAAAATACTTCGTCGATTCAACTATTAACAATTTTCTAAATTGTAATATCCTCGTAAAGAATGTCGTCACTGGTCTTGAAAATGTTTCCTTCTACGTGTGTTGACTTAAATTAATGATAATATAATCCATATTTGAAAATAACTTCACTCTGAGCAATTTTTATTGCATCCAAATAACTTGAAGTTATCGTTATCAATTGCAACCAGCCTTGATATCATTCAATCTACAGATCATTGAAAATTGATCTCTTGAAACACGCATAAATGTCGCAAATTTGAAGGTATACGGTTCATAACTTCATTTATCGCTCCAATAAATTTCCTGATTAGGATTGACCCAAGTGGAAGAAGTGAGAAACGAATTGAGTGTGTTTGGGGTATTTACACACACTTTTTCACAGGAACTAGTTCTTCGGCTTATTCAAAGAATTATAACAGTACCGTGACGCTTTGGAATGAAACATTTGAAGAATAATGATAAGTGCCATACGAGACTAGAGTTCTAAAAGAATAAAAAAGTGAGCGGAGTCAGTAAACGATACCGTTTTTAAATTTGATACAGTGACTTTTGTTGGTTTCCTTTTGATTTGGGTCGATATGTGTTGAAATCTGAGTGCGATGTGGAAAAAATTGTTCATTTTTGGATTAACCTTGCAATGTGAGTCAAGCTCTTTCATCCATCACGAAATCAAATATTACATAACAAAACAGACTTTTGCGGTGTTACATATCATAATGCATGGAAATGTTGAGTTTTCAGGATATAAAAAAATCAGAATCAATTTAGATGTATTCATATAATACAGCTATTTGATAGAAAATTATTTTACTTGGTTACGAAGACTTTTAGGAAAAAAAGTTATATGAAGTACTGGTGATATTTTGACCCCATCTATACATTCCCGAATTCCCGAGAGGAAAAGAGGAAGTCCAGGGACACCCTGTATAGCAAAATACGTGTTGCAGTTTTTGTTAAACTTGTTATATAGTGAAAATTTTACAGTGAACTGCTTCTATACTAAAATTCCGTAATAGTAGACATTAAATTCTCAGGAATATCATTGTATTAAAACGAAAACATTGTTCCCGTGTTGTGATTCTATATATTTTATCATCTTCTATTCAAATCATACACACGCAGCTAATTGATCATAAAATAATGGACGTGTTTTATTCATTAATGAAATTTCCTGAGAATTCAGTGCCTACTATTCTGGAATTATAGTATAGTAAGTTCGAATAATTGATAATTGTCATATAAATGTTGGATGTTTTTGATTTTTCATTATAAGGTACATACAGTGTGACCAGTGAAGTCCGCGTCAAATGGATTTTTTAAATGTAATTCATGTCTTTCTGCTATAAGGTGGTTTGCAAATGTGGAATTGGTCTTTCTATTTACAAAATGACTTTCATGGTCTTCAATTCTTTGAGAAAATGTTCTTCCTGTTTGGCCAATATGCAGTTTTGGGCAAGAGCCACAAGTCAGCTTATATACTCCTGATCTATAGATCTATAGATAGATACAAGAATAATTCTCACTTGATGTGGAAAATTTTAAAAACCCTTGTTAATAGTAATGATCATACATTTCCTAACCTAATCCAATTTGAAGATGAAGGGGTAGTAATTACTAAAAAAGGTGAACCTGACATGGCCGAACCTTTCAATCTATACTTTGTAAACAGCATCCAACATATAGTCCAAGGTATTGAGAATTCCGAACCACGGTTCAATTTGGATAATAATTTATATTTGCTCTTCAGCACCTTCAGATTGATTACCTTAAGAGATTTGAATGATATAATTGGATCATTAGATAATAAATGTAGTATCCATGAAATCTTGAATTCTAAAATGTTAAAGCAAGTATTTGAAACAGCAAATGCAATCCTCAATTTAATCAATACATCGCTCCAGAATGGTCAATTGCCCGGATTATTAAAAATAAGTACCATTATATCCATACCTAAAGTTACAAACACTATAAAAGCAAGTGAATTTAGACCTATTAATACCTTACCGCCAATAGAGAAAGTCTTAGAAATAGCAGTATATAATCAATTATTTATTAACAAAAATCAAATCATGTTTAGCAATTAATCTGGTTTTCGAAAAAAACATTCTTGCGAAACAGCACTACAGTTATCATTAACTAAATTTACTAATGAAACAGATAAAGGTAAATATGTTGTAGCTGTCTTTTTAGATTNACGTTATCGCATCTTGAATTTGGGTAGACCAGGTCCATGGCTTGCTATTGTAGTTTTTTGGAAAGAATGGAGTCTATATTTACTTAATAACCGTTGTTAACTGCAATTTGTTTGATTAAACTCAGCTCTCTCTGAAAATTACTCTCAGACAGTGGAATATTCCATAGTCTGTGAAGCATACTATTGAATGCAGCAGCATTATGCTAGTAAGGGTGTGTGAAGGAATTATGTATGATAATGTCCGTGTACGATGGTTTGTGGAAAATTGCAAATTCATGTTATATTTAGCATTGAATATGTAGAATTAGTTAGTAAAGACACGCCCGAAAAAGTTCAGTGAAAATCTTACAATAAAGTGTTTTTTGAATACGTTAGTTATGGATTTTCATCAAGTATTGACCAATTCCATCATATATCTAATAAATCTTTCGAAAACTATTATTGAACGATCGTCAAACTTTGAAGTACTTACAAAAGTAAATGATTATCCACCGAAATTATTTCAAACTATTTTCATGGGGTTACTTCGAATCATTCCGAGGTCACCTGAAATATTATTGATTCAAATACAGTACACAGATTCAATAAAATAAAATGAACTAGTCCTACGCTATATCAGTTAGCTGCTAGTCTGAAAATGTTATTCAATTTTTCAGAGTTGACTACTACCATCAGGAAATATATCATAATATATTATCTGAAAACTTAAAGTAATACTTTATTATTCTTTCGCCTGTAGTGCTCTTGAAATCGGAAAGTCATCTACAGCATGAATTTTAAAAATACTATCTAATGTTGACTCGAAAATTCAACATGGACTTGATATTTTCAACGAAAACAGTATATACGCAAAACTGTTGGTTTTGAAAGCTGGGTTTGCAGATAAAAAAACAAACTTGATCGAGATCAAATCTATATAGGCAAATTGAAGTGATGTTCTCAAACAGAGGCGTTTTTACGGAAGAGCCTGAGTCATCAGACACTGGCGGCTATTCTGACACAGACTGAAAAAGTTTTATATTAACGGAGACATGTTTGGACATTTGGTAGATCTAGGCTCAGCTCGCTTAAAGATAGCAGGGTTCTAGGCAAACCTGCTTGGCCCAAAAATCACCTCGGTTGTCAGAAATATCTTGTTGATAACTATTACGAATAATCTATCAGCCCTATCTCAAAGAATATCTTCAACTATCAATCCCTTGATAACAAAATTGTCACTGTTGAGTGGTTTCGGTTTATCTTCTTGTCCCGAAATTTCATACTCATTCATGGATTCTCAATCGTAGCTCATAAGTAAAACCACACTTGGTCTTTTCATGAACTGGTAATTCGAAAGACCAAATAAAATGACGTATATACTGTTTCAAATAGAACTGGATGATTTAAAATGGGTGTATTAGGTACTTGTAAAATATGTAATAGGTACTGATAGAATGTTCAACCAATTATACCCTTAAAATACTAATAACTTATGTATTTAGGTATATGTAAACTTTGTGTCATTTCAGGTGTTTATCTACAAATAGTACCTGATGATATTGACTACACCAACTTTCCTTTGCCACAGAGTCTGAACCTCTCAGAAATGGAAATGCAAGAAACTAGACAAGCTTTCACTTTTGGGAACTGCAAGATGGTTTATAAGCCGTAAGAGTCTAAAAATTACTTCAATCTTTTATGTTCAAAGCAAATCATTCTATAGAATATTTACCAATATCCAATCAAACACTTTGCCCAATCGCCATAATGAGATGAGATCTCTCTTCACCTCCTGAGATGAAGATGAGATTTCTCTTCATCTCCTAAAGAAGCCAACTGGGCTGGTGAAACACGTGTCGAGAAAATTATTTTTTTAAGGACAAAACACGAGCACTAAAGAAAAATTTTTAAGGCGCTCTGAGAGCGGGGGCCTGTGTGAAAGTAGCGATGTACGTTGGATTTACATCGCTGGATTCATTTGGAAACACGTTCTCAGGAAGTTTATTCCACATAAAATCAGTTCTACGAATAGAAGAGTTTTCGAACAGTGAAATTCGAGGTGTACTGAGTTGAACCTTAAAACGATGAGCAGCCACAATTCATCGCGTATTTCTGATATGTACCGCTCTTGGTGGAATCAAATGTGCCAAGTCACTAGAACACCTTCTGTATCTCTAAAAAAGATAGACAATTCTTCAATCTTTGTTCGATGTTCCAGAATATCAAGGTTGCAAGTGATGTTCTCGTCTCCAATCAGGTGTATGGCCTTTTTCTGTATGAAATCCAGCATCTAAAGGGTATTTAGGAGTGGACCTCTATACATGAGAGAAATACTCCAAAGAAGGTCCGATCTAAGCTTTATAAAGCATCGAAAGTTGCTGAGGTGTTTACAGTTTTCTGGTTCGGAACAGTCTTCCAAGCCTTTGGAATTCCAGCGACATGATTGTGCCGAGACATATTGGTGCAAAGTAGAAAGCGGAATTGTCTGTTCTGACATTATTATATCCAGCTCGGAGACATTTATCTTTTGGGAAAAAACCGATACCTGGGTATTCTTGGCATTGGATTCAACTTGGTTACTTTCACATTTTCGGTGATCGGGAAAAGTGCTTGTTTTGGATATATTTTCTGCTAGAGGCTTCAGTTTTACTCTTTAATACCTAATTAATATTCGTTGATGTTTTATAAGTCTCTAGCTTCCACAATCAGAAAAATAAGTGAATATAGGACAACAATCTGCTTAAATAGAAGAAAGGGCAAACTGAAAAGTTCACTACCAATTAATATTGTTTGATTTTATAACAAAAGAAGATAAGAAATGTACAGTCACTGATATGTAGATATAGTAACCGCCAACTAACATGAGATTTTGAGGCGCATTTAAAAACAAATTGTACCCGCCCCAGAAGATTGCTAGATAGAATTTATAATGTATATAAAATAAACTAATAATATAATGGGTGTTACTTTTATAAGTCTATTGTGCGTTGATAAATTGGTCACTGACAGATCTACAGGGTTAACTAGAGTAATATTCAATAAATATTATTGAAATGTAATTTAAAGTTAGTTACCTGTTGCTGGCGATGTTTAACCTTTCATCATTAACAAAGTGTCCAATTCACCCTTTCTACTGTCAACGTAATTATACACATTCATTATTACACGTTTTTTTCTCACTCATTTCAAAGTTATAAATATGACTTATTAACATATAACTTCGCTCACGACTCAAATTGTAACTTAAATCTTAACTCAAGACTATCCACATTCACTTCTGGCTGTTGCGCTACTGCCAATGCAAAATATGACTTAAGTTAAATCATTTTATTTGGCTAGTCAACTATATTTACTTGCATTTTGACTATGAATTTTAATACTTACCAAAAATAAAAATGAATACGTATCTAAAGTAATATTTTCGAATGAAAGATTTAATGGTTTTCATATTGCTTCATAAATGCAAATACGAGGTATTCAGAAAGAGAACTAAGTTTCTTCTAGTATACTGTAGTACACAAAACGCTGAATTTTGTAATCAATGATTACGGAAGCACAGAATTGCCACATATTTCTATTATTTGTTTCATGAAAATTACGACTTTAAAATTCGAAATTTCCATTTCAATCTCGACTTTGATCTCCAAGTTACTTCAATCTCGTAATTTCGAAATTACGAATTTAAAGTCGAAATTTCAACCTTGATCTCAAAATTTTGACTTCAATCTCGAAATTACGACTTTAAATTGGAATTTTCCACTTTAGTCTCGTTATTTCAAAATTATGAATATTAATTGAAGTCAAAATTTCAAAATCAAAGTAGAAATTTCGAGTATAAAGTCGTAATACTGAAGTCGTAATTTCGATACTGAAGTCGAACTTTCTAGTTTCAAAGTTGCAATTTTCAAGAAAAAAATAATATAAATATGTTTTCCTTCTGTGCTTCGGTAAATGTTTGATAACCGGTTACTTGATGTTTAACATCAACTTATATTAGTGTCAAGTAACGACATATTCATTTGTCATCGAGGTAGTCCTCTAAAATTCATTTCAAGAAAGAAACATAAGATTTACACTAATACTATCATTCCAAAAAGGTTTTTCAGAAATAACGATACTGAACAGGTTTTTTAAAAGTATCAATCCCTGAACGAAATATTAAAAATGCAGTAATCGATTTCTGTAAAAAAGCATAATCATCATATCTGAAATATCCTGTATAAAAATATGTTGTTATTTCAAAAATGCAATTCGAAGAACTCAAAACTGCAACCGTTAAGTATCCTTATAATATTACCTTGGCTTTTTTCAGAATTTGTCCAGATCCAGACGTAACTTTTTTTCTTTATACAAAAAGAAATCCTGAGAATCCGGAAGCTTTGAGAATCGGTTCCGATTCAACAGTTTCTAATTTGAAGGAGACTTCATTCGATGCGTCAAAACCCACAAAAATCATCATCCATGGCTACAATTCGGACATGAACCTGAATGCATTAGTTGAAATAAGAAAAGGTATAGTCACTCAATCCAATTATTGTTGAAATTTGTTTATTCTAATGTTTTTGTAGAGTATTTGAAAACAAGAGACTATAATATCATCACGGTAGACTGGAGCCCTTTGAATCAAGCACCCTGCTATTTGAGTGCTTTGATAAATATTCGTCATGTAGGAAGTTGTTCTGCTCAACTTGTGGTTAGATTATTAGAGCATGGAGCCACTGATATTCACGTCATTGGATTCAGTCTTGGTGAGTTGAAAGCAACATGCATACAAACCTTGGTGTTTGTATCTACCGATTCGCTTTTGTTTCGTCTAAAAATTTTCGACGTTGTACATGTGTTGATAGATGGTGCAAAAATCCAAATCAGACTCACATATTATGTTCAAATCTGTAATTTATGAACCATAATGAAAAATGAATTTATCACCTAACATCAATGTTTTCCCAAATGTTAAAAATATTTAAAATTGAAGTGTCAACTTGACGTCGTCAAGTATTGTCACTTGAGGTATACTCAGCACCTCTGTGAGTGGAATGTTGAAATTTATTGAATCTCTTTGGTTAAAAGTGAAACCCTCATATTCTCTGAAAGACAATTTTTGTCTAAAAGTCTAAAAGTCAATTTTCTGATTCATTCGGCCGTTACTTATTGAAGATTTATAGCAATTCCAAAAACTATATCTCACGATTTGATCTCCACAAACTTTATTAGAAAAATATATCACATGTTTCGCTAACAGTAGCTTTATCAAATCATGGTTACCATGGCCTAAGCTTTAAATTTAGTTCTAGCAGATTTTTTTCAAGACATCATTCCATTAATGATCTTATAAAAAGAGCTCTAGCCACTGCAGAGGTTCCTTCAGTTGTTGAAACCTTTGGTGTTAGTCGAGATGATGGAAAGCGTCCAGACAGGATGAGTCTAATTCCTTGGAAATTTGGATAACCTCTGGTTTGGGACTTCACCTGCGTGGATACAGTTGCAGCTTCACACCGTACGTCTAATTCCACTGCTGCAGCTGCTATAATTGCAGAAAAATCAAAATTTGGAAATACTCCACTTTGCTAAGTTCCTACTATTTCTTTCCTGTTGCAATTGAAACCTTTGGTGTTTTTAGATCTCATGCTTCTAAATGGTTGAAAGAAATTGGTAGAAGAATGATGAATTCTACCAATGACAACGAAGTCCATTCATTTTTAATTCAAAGAATCAGTATCGCCATTCAAAGGGGTAATGCCACATCGATATTGGGTACTCTTCCGTCTACTCGAAAATTAGATGAAATATTCCTGAACCCACAAATCAAATCAAGATTGTCTATGAACAACGCAAAATGGAGTAAGCAGATTGATCATTTCCCAATTGTCTCAAAAGAAGCAGAGGAAAATAAGCAGGTTCTGGAATTATCTTTCCCGCACAAATTCGAAAAAACCACCATGAATATATCTAATTAAGTTTCAAGCAATTCATATTCCGTTGGTTAAATGATGGAGAGAATCATCGCATCCATGATTACTGGAAAAAAAAATGGCGGTGGCGAACTTTTCACCAACAGCTACAACACAAGTAGATCAGTGATACATATTGGCAACACCTGTTTTATGAACAGTGTAATCCAATGTTTATCAAATACGAGATGGTTACTGGAATATTTGAAAAAGGATGAATACCTTCATGAAAGGTATCAATACTAATAATTTTAGTACGGAGGGTGCTTTAATCAAAGCTTTCGCAGAAGTTATCATGGAATTGTGGTCAGACGATTCATCTGATTCCTTAAGAAGTCAGATTCAGAGTTTTCGTTATCTTTTAGAAGGTTCACATGATGACGTTAATAGAATTATTGAGAAACCTAAACCGACCTTAACGGAGATTAACTAAAAATTTAGCGACAGCGGGAAAGCACAAGATTCATGGCTGATTTATTTGAGTACATATAACTCTAAAATTGTAAAAAAAATTCGTTGGTCAATTAAAATCCACGATGAAGTGGATACACTGTGGACACTCATTTGTAACCTTCGATCCTTTCTAGGATTTGTCACTCCCCATACCACAAAGAACTGGCCAATTGAGTTTATCACAATGCTCGGATTTCTTCACAAGAGAGGAAACTTTGGATGGACATAAAAAACCGACGTGTTCGAGTTGCAAATGAAGAAGAAAATGCACAAAGTCTCTATTGATCCATAAGTTTTCTCGTATTTTGGTTATTCATTTTAAAAGATTCTCTGTAACAGAAAGCTTTAGAGACAAGTTGAATATTACCATCGAATTTCCTCTAGATGCAGCAGACAACGTGACTCCTTGTCGTTATAATCTATATGCACTTTCGAATCACCTACAGCACATTATACAGCATTCTGCAGACATCCCTATACTGGCACGCAGCACGAATACAACGATTTACCCCTGTCACCGATTTCACCAAAATCGCTTGTGAGTGTAGATGCCTACATCCTCTTTTATGAAAAGGACGAAACGAGTTCGAACCTTTGAACTTTTGAAAAGTTATTTTTGAACTGTTGATTTTAATGTAATAATGAATTTAATCTGAATCTTAAATAATATTTAACTTTGTACAATCTCAATAAGCAGTCATCTCTTAATGATGCTAACTTTGTTAGCGAAAAGAGCGGCGAGAGACGGTAATTTTGCTGTGAGAAAAGTATTTTCAATAGATATACTTGCAAAATCGAGAAAATAAACAAAGCTAAATCAAGTTACGATAAGTTACTGACTAATTGGACTGTTCAGTGGGTTACATTACGCGGTAACCTTTCGGGATGAACTTTTCAGTTTTCAGTTTATTACACTTCAGCAGATTTTCCATTGATTCAGCTTTGTTTGCTTTTCAGATTGAGGAATGTTAAATAGGCCCAATAATCCGTTCAAATCATACGAAAAATAAGAGTAAAGCTACCTAAATTCACACCAAGCTGAAAATCATTGAGATTATTCAAAATATGATTAGAAATGAAATTTGAAAGTTTTCCATCCTTCCCCTGTATGGAGAAAATTTTATTCAAGGTCAAAGGTTGAAAAATGAGTTTTTCGCGATTTTCAGCAAAACGATAAGTTTTATCATGAAAATACTTCAGACAAAAATTGTAGATTTTTCTATCGGTCACCGTAATTTACACGTATAACATCTGCATTTTACGGAAGGGTAAAATAACAGTTTTCAAAATGTTTGAAAAACAAAATTTAGTTCAATGTGCTGAAAAAAGAAATTATCACTAACGGCATTCGCTTTCTTCTTTCTATGTACGAAGTTCGTAAAAAAACTACCTGCTTAGATAAGTATAGATATGCATGTTTCGTTAAAAATACTAAAAGTAAAAAACAAGTACAATCACCTTGTCTTCCTCCAACCTCAGTTGCTACCCATCAACATCTTTTTCGAGTATATTACCAAGTTCAAGTATGGCTTGGTTATCAGCTAGACCAGACAGACTGGGGTTGGAAGTTGGTCAACAATTCATTAGAACTAGTCCAAACTTTACTTCCACCTGCGCCAGAAAAACTGCTGAATACAATTTTTTGCAACTGCAAAAAGAGTGCAGTGCTAAATGTGGTTGCAAAAAAGCCGGACGGTTTTGTTCTCTGGCATGTACAAATTGTCAGAGCCGGTCATGCTCTAATATTGAATCACCATCAGTGGAGGATCCGTTTGATTCCAACGAGGCGATATGCGATACATCACCATTAACGCAGTTAACATGTACACAGGACGAAGATGAAGAAGAACAAGAAGAACAAGAAGAACAAGAAGAACAAGAATTTCCCAATTTACAAAAAATACGCATTGTTTGTTCTCATTGAAATCTGTTAAAACTGTTGCAATCTGCTTTACCGTTAACCAGCTGAAAAACAGATTTTTATAGATTTCACTGCGAACATTCGATGCTCAACTTTTCAAATTAAGAATCTAGAATAACATCAAGTAAAATTTGAATACTTCATAATGGTTTTTCATCGAGTATCGGTTACTTCTATCATACTTTAGCCATACACTTTTTTCAGGAGCCCATGTTGCCAATTATCTTGCAGTTTCGCTTCGACCATACAAATTGCCAAGAATAACAGGACTGGATCCAGCTCTACCAGGATTCCTCACGCCCAATCTAGACCACAAGTTGGACAAGTCAGACGCCAGCTTCGTGGACGTTTATCACACGAATGCATTTATCCAAGGAGTTGTTGAGGAAAGCGGCCACGTTGACTTTTACCTCAACGGAGGTGCACTGCAGCCGGGATGTTGGGCTGAAAATAGTAAGAATTTTTATTCAGGGTACTGATAGTGCCAACAAGATTCAATTCTGCACTAGGAAAAACAGGAACTTACCGAAAAAAAGCCTAAAGAGATCTTTTAGTAATTCCAGTCTTTTAATGCGTGTCAAGTTATCTTTTTTTTCCTGTAATTCAGCTATGATATATTAATATCGCTCTGATCGTCATTGTTCACAGTTTTTTCAACATATCATATTGACACACAATTTTTACAGGGTTTTTCGCTTGTAACCATCACAGAGCACCGCTGTACTTTGCAGAATCCATAAACACTGACAAAGGTTTCTGGGGATGGCCCTGTCCATCGTACTTCGACTACCTTCTAGGACGATGTCCACCACACGATCCCCAAATAATAATGGGCGATCTTGTTAAGAGGTCTTCCACAGGGGTGCATTTGGTGATAACAGAATCTGTTTCTCCCTACGCCGTTGGAAAATACGACGGACCTAGCATTGAAATATACCTGAAGTCGAACTTGTATAGGAAGGATATCTTGAAGAAATACAGGAGGGAACTTCTGGAGTTCATTGATGAAGACGATCTTGTTGAAAGTTTAGGAAATGGTCAAGAGGAAATGAATGATGAAGATTATTTTCCATTAACCGATTCACAATTTGTTAACGTTGTTTGAAATTGAACACATACTTTAGCAACTAAAAGTTATCTTAACTTGGATACATCTCTAAATTTCAAGCAATATTTTTTCGGAAAATTCTAGTAAATTTTTAGAAAATTGACCTGATACTGAGAATTTTTCTTGGAATAGTTAGTATTTGCTTTTTATGATTTTATTACTTGAGTATTTTTTAACAAAATGTAGCAAATTTTCAAAATATTGAACTTTTGTATCAACTGGTTGAAAATATTGATCACAATACAAAATTAAAATAGGTATATTTTTAGGAAAGATTCATCTTTAGGAAAGAAAGGTTTAGGCTTTCTACTTCTTAATCTTTTAACAAAAAAATTTGAGAATCATCCAAAAAAAAGGAAGGAAGTAATTATTTTTAAAATGAACTTTCCACAAAGATGTGTGGATCATGTAAAGAATTCTCAGACTGAAAGTGTTTGAAAGTTACTTCTTGATAAACACATATTTGAAAATGATTACTTTGTTCCTTTCTTTGGAAAATCCCCAATTTTTTTGTATACAGATGGAGAAGTAGATAGCCAAAACGTTTCTTACCAAAACGATTCTTACTGTTACTACGTGGTAGGAGATCATAATGAAAAGAGAAATGAAAATTTCTATGTTTTTACCACTTTTATTTGTAACTAACGTTACTGCAGTTTCGTCCTGTATGGACATTCTCAAACTTATACAATAAACGTATTCTATAAGTATATTGTATAAGTTTGAGAATGTCCATATAGGACGAAACTGCATTAACGTTAGTTACAAATAAAAGTGGTAAAAAACATAGAAATTTTCATTTCTCTTTTCGATATCAATAAAACGTTTTGTACAAAAGTGGGTCTGGAAAAACCTGCAGCACCACATCATCTGAAGATCTTGATTTGCCAATGTCCTCTCTCTCATAAAACAAAATGTAGGGTGTCTCTAGAGGCTCCAATAAATTCAATAAATCGCTAGAACACTTAGTGACACACCAGATTCAACGCCAGAACCACAGTGAACAATGACTGCATGAAGATTATGATAGTGGTCTGATAGATTGAAGTGTTCATCTATTTCGAACCTTCGTAAGAGTTCGGTGCTTTCGTCATGTTTGAAGATCATCAATGTTATTATTAGATTGACTGGTGCCTCAGCTATACTTTCTTATTACAGTCAGTTATTTTGGCGCATGTTTGGCTGTACAGTCGATCATCACCTGTTAAAAGTTCCATTTTCAGATAATTCAACAATAAGCTTTGCACGGACTGGTTATTAGTCGTATTAGGAAACGCTAGGTGAAGTTCCAGAAATTCACATACGTTTTTGCTACTTATTGAACATTTACTACAAAGTAAACAAGCGAGGAATTTTCCTAGCAAAATATTTACAAACACAAGACTAGATAGACTGTACGGAATCATTCAATCCAGAGCGGTCAGGAGTACATATTCTGCTTTTGTTTTGCTCACGAACAGTATTCAACAAGAACCCCAAAAATTCGGAACAATCCTCTTGTTGTCCTAACGAGTATGTAGTGGACTTCAAAGACTCCAGGAAATCGGTTGGAGGGAATGATGATACATTCTTACGAAACTGCAGCAAACACCTGTTCATGTGTTTGAGTTTGATAAATAAGTAGGAAACATTCTCGTTCTCGTTCATCATTAAAACCTCGTTCTTGAAATTCTTCGTCACGAGCAACACTTGTAAAATGCAGTTCATGTAGCAAGTGTTCCCTAAATTATCTAATCCAATTTTCTCCTCAAGATTTTCAGGACAACTCTACTGATTCATAAGAAAGAACATGTTTCATAGAATCTGCTTAAAGAACCATTTCTCAAGCTGCTATCCTTCCAAGTGATAAAGGGTTTCGTAGAGGGGTCGATTCGGCTCTTGCTTCACGAAGGGAACCAGAACCACAAGGACTGCAGCTCATATGTGTGGACCAAGAATGACCTAAGTCCATTGATCGCACTGAAAAAGAAGAAGGTGGATCAACCACTTGCGAATTAACCTTGATATGAGACTGATGAATATCCACATATCTCGATTTGTTTCGAAGAGATTATGTGAAGGAGGAATAGTTCCAAGGACCGAAGCAGCATTACCACGTTGAATAGCAATACTAATTCTTTCTATCAAAAAAGAGGTAGAACGATTATCTTTCATTGCTTGGCCTATTATCCTTGCGAGTTCATGAATAACAGAGACTCCGGGCTATAAACACCAAAAGTTTCCATAGCTACTGGATGGAACAAATAGTTGTTACCAAGATTTTGGTATTTTTTTTCGTTTCAATTTAACGCCAGACAATGCTGCGGTTCCAGCAGACTTCGAATTTTCGGTTAGATGGGAAGCCGCGTTCGTGTCAACGCAATTGAAGTCACATACCACAGGTTTACCGTATTCCATGATATGAGAGACATACCATCTGGTCGTTTACGATCATCTCGACTGGTACCTAAGGGTTCCAGAATTTCAGGAACATCCGCTGACACCATAGCTCGTTTCAATATGTCGTTTACCTGGTGATGTCGAGATGTACGCTCTGCACTTCTTCTATTTAAATCATTATAATATCGATTCAGGAAAAGGGTCTCGGAAAGTTTATTCAACAAGAACGTCATTTTTCAAGTAGACAGCTCTTGAAAAGTCGAAGGTGTATTGCGTTGAACCTTTGAAAGATAGTCACTCTAATACCTCACCGCTTTTGAGGAAATCAGGTTATATAAGTTATTGTATCATTTCTCTTGTATCATTTCTCTACAAAAAGGGGGCAACTTCCCAACTTTCATTCAAGTTTTATCAACGTTGAGATGTTTGGATCTCCATGATATTTATGAATACAAAAATCATCAAACTATCATAGATTTAAGTATAATAATTGAGAACAGCGCCATAACATTTTTATTGAAATTCCCGGTTCCCTCATCAATTCTTACACATTATTTAATTGTGATTGGCTATTTATTTGAAAAATATGTTTTTCTGATGGTCTATGTTCATCCAACAGTTATTTAATAAAAATTAAAGAATCAAAAGAAGTGGTTACACTAAACTCAATAAATAGTACCTACTGGAATGTAATTTGAAGTTATTTACGTGTTAGTTGACTGCTTGTTTTTCTTACTTTGTTTTACTTTTCATCATTAACAAAGTGTCCAATTCACCCTTTCTACTTTCAAATTATACACATTTAATATCACACGTTTTTTCTCACTCATTTCAAAGTTAGAAATATGACTTATTAACTTACAACTTCGCTCACGACTCAAATTATAACTTAACGCTTAACTTAAGACTATTCACTTTCACTTCTGACTGTTGCGCTACTGCCAATGCAAAATATGACAGTGTTAGGAATCACACGTTAAAAGGTAAGACCTCGTTAATCCTTAGCTCGCACAAGTTTCGACTTCTGAGGGTTGTCGTTCGTAGGGGTGCG
>NW_019292215.1:91116-109334 GCF_000500325.1 Leptinotarsa decemlineata | reverse complement strand
ATGGTGGGAGATAAGTTAATAATTGGTTTTTGTCTCACGAAGAGTTCTACGATCTAGCATTTTGAACGAGTTTATGATGCTATTTTATCGACGACTAGGACGAGCTTCAACAAATCATTTCAGCCTGAAGATAAAATTATTCAAATGTTCAAAATATCAAATGTGGTTCTTTGACAGTTCAAGTGATATAACACTGTATTATTAATTGTATTCTACACATACGTGACACGGAATTTTAAAAAAAACTCGTGCTCGTGTTTGGTCCTTCAAAAAAATAAGTGACCGTTTTCCCATCTCCATAAGAAAACTGCTGGTCCCACATGTCATTTTTGTCAGATTTCCCAAAAAGTCACTATATTTTTTCGCAAAGCTACTAGATTTCCTCAAGAACTTACTAGATTCTTTCCCAAAATATCACAGGTAGAGGACTATAACCGAAACTAACTTGATTTTGTTACTAGATTCATTGATTATACCCTAGATTTTCCCAAATGAAAATCCCTTGCCGTAAAAATCGAATGTGGCGGCATGCCAGAAGAGCACTGAGTCGTATCCTTGTTAATGAATTCTGCTTCTTTCTCCTTTTCATTTGATGTGCTGCACGTTAAGATCCGATTATTATAAACGAAGAGTCAGGTCAGTGCCCTTTTATCATGCCGCCGTGTTCGATGTTTACGACAAGGGACACATTTTGGGAAAATCTAGGGTCTTTCCAAAGCATATAGTAACAAAATCAACAAGTTACAGTCGATTGTCGTCCTCTCCCTTCAAGTTTTAGGTGAAAATCTAGTAACTTCTTGGAGAAATCTAGGGACTTTTTGAAGAAATTTAGTGACATATTGGACAAATTTAGTGACTTTTTTACAAATTTAGTGCCTTTTTGGCAAATCTAGTGACTTTCCGAACAAATCTAGTGACTTTTCGGGAAATGCAGTGACAAAAATAACACGTGGAGGATTACATGGGAAAACGGCCTAGTCCTCTCATAGCTTATCTACTTCTACAACAAAGAATCAAATTAAATCGAATTTATGTGGAACAAAAATGAGATAATATTCATCGAGCAGATTTTGCTTGTCCATTTCACACAGATCTGACATATTACGGTACACGTGTCGGCATTTCTAATCATAGCTTCGTATACTAGACAGTCGTAGAGATACCTCAAATTATAATATGAAAATGAATGGAATGAAAATGGAAAAAGAGGCCACTATTATTCTTTTTCCATATTTCCTTGCTGTTGCTAAATGAAGATTCCATTAACTTTTTCTGTGGCCAGTATGTATCAGATCTCACTGTTCTTCCTTGAGTCGTGGAGTTGATTGTAGAGGAGCTGTATCAACTCGACGTCAAGACTCAAAGACGACGCAATCATCAAAATGTATATAGAAAATGTTTTTAGGTTAATGGTACCTTTCTACCGTTCAACTGCGTGTTTTGACAACCTAATCGGCAATTTTTTCAAGAGGTATGAATTGAATCATGCAAAGATTACTGAGCGAGATACTTGTTAAATTCATCTTCTCTTGGCATAATTAATTTTTTTCATGATGAAGATTCTGTTATAAAAATACGACCGCAGCTATTAATTTCAATTTCTTTCTTTCCATGATTAGCCGGTAATGTAACAGTACTTTTTTTTCTTTTTATTGCTAATCCTACTACCGCACAATTTGCACTTGGTTGAACGAATTCTTTGTGTCTCTAATTGGAAAGCCGTGGAAACGACTAACGAACCGTCCATAATTCGAAAGTCTCGTTATTGACCCTGGAAAATGAAACAGTGTCCGCTATTTGATATTCTATTATCATCTGGGCACGATTTTTTTTCAAGGAAAAAACCGTTCGTGAAGATGCGAACAATAGAAGTGTTTATTGCGGAAGAAAAAAATGAATAATTGATGTTTCACGTTTTTGGGTTCGTCTTATTCACTGAAACATATTTTCATTTCGTTCGGGAAGTCACTTACAGATTTTTAGATCCCACTGTCTAGTCATTATTCATTTTTTGCTCCACTTTTAAAAACTTAATCGAGTGCTTCGTGATTTTCATATCAAACAAGAAAAAGTATTATAGAGATCCATACAAAAAATCTATTTCATAAGAATGAACATAAACTACTTGCTTCTGGAGTAAATCATCTCAGTTAGTCCTTTTTATTGAATTAGAGATTCAGAAATCTTCAAGGAGTAACCTTGGAGTGGAATTACTATAACTCCAGAGTGGTAGTAGAAGTAGTGATGTATCAATTGTGATTCGAAGACCAATGTTGTTGTGTGTTTCTCTGTGAGTGTATAGTACAGATTTCGGCAAATTCACACAAACCACTTTTGAGGCAGGGATGTGCAGCAATATCCTTTACACTCATGTCATAATGACCATGATTGGTCAATACTGAGGTAATCGGATACAGGTTTTCCACCTTGATGACAGCAGCACCCTTCTCATATGTAGGCCTCTGTAAGTCAGTTTTATCTGAAAATCGAGCATGCACAGATTCCTGGCCTCTGATTTGGATGAAATATGTGGATTAGTGGTACCAAAGAACTAATTCTCTTCGCGAAAAAAGCATCATCAACTTAGACATATTTTGTGATGCACTGTTTTGAACCTTTGGTGTAGTAATGGAGTTTTTTCCCAACACCAAACCGTTATTTCAACACCTCAACTCAGTTTGATCTTCCTCTTGATGATGATCACTTGGTGATCGAAACACGTGTCGAGGTGTTAAAATAACGATTTGGTGTTGGGAAAAAACTCGACATATCTGGTCATTGAAACTGTTGGTGAAGAACAAAGTTGCTGTTTCAAATATGCTCGTTTTTCTCATCTCACTTTACTGTTTGGGAGCCATGAATTGGAGCTACGATTTGTTATCTGAGAACTAGGAAGCCATAAATTTGGAATTTGGAGTGTTTATATAATATACTATTCTTCATGAGTAGATTTTGAAACCTCTGGCATGAAATGAATCCATTGTAAACACGTTTCTAGATTATACAAAACTAGTTCTATGTTGCTGTATCTCTGCTGTTCCAACGTTTTGACAGAATCAGAATCAACGAACAGGCGTGCGCAGCATTATAGAACAGTGCTTTCAAAAAATTGTTCTACAGCGCCATCTCGTGGCGAGTTACAGAAAAATTGATAGCTTAAAAACCTTCTCTATGAAAATTACTTATACAAGTCAAGTTTATCACTTAGCAACCAACCAACCAGCAAACAATATATATTAGACTTATATTCTCTCTCATTATGTGGTTCAAGAACTGAATTTTAATATTAATTCAAATGCTTTTCACTCACTATTCTCTTCTCGATAGATTGACAAAGAAGTCTCTGTTTTTTTAACATCCTCTTACTCTACGAGGATGGTATTTTTCTCAGTCCAAGAGAAAATGAAAGTCCAAGGTTTAAAATATAAAGTATAGTGAGTTGAACGACTTCAAACGCACAAAATACTTTAAATTTTACTTTAAGGAGAGTGCTGCATAACTTTGAATTTTCACCCTTTTTTGAAATTGTAAAATGATCTCTAGCTAAACAACCCGCACTAGGAACCCAACAATCTATAAAATCGAAAGTGGAACCAGACAAAATAATATGTGAACTCTCTCTCAATGTCAACTAGTTAGAAAAAAAAAACAAACAATCACATAACACCTCTTTGGGTGGTTCATGGTCAACCATAGATTCCGTTGACCCGGGGTGTCTTCAAACTCCCCTGTACCCATTACCGGTTTATGATTTCACTACAGAATTTCCTTAAAATTCGCACCAAGCGCCTAAACAAAATAACTCCCCTATTTAGGCCACCTTTCTCAGCCTCGAAGGCTGAGGGAGGAGACCCCCGATCTCGTCTCGACGGGGTTCGGTGACCGACCTCTTGTATCTCCAAAAAACTCCCAAGACCTAGCATCAGCAACGCTAGCCACGAAAACCTCATCTCAGCGTTTTTTAACTTTCCCAAGTGTATGATCATCGTGCATCGGCAGGATGCAATATCATCATTTGTTTAGTCTGACCCAACTTGAACTTTTAACCACAACGACGCTCGAAGGTCCGACGGCCATAAAGTAGTTCAAACGCTTTTTTGTCTGGGAAATTATCGACATCAAAGGATCGGGTGATCGACCTCGACCTCTATGACTAAAATAATATTTTACGGTAACCATCGCAATGGGAGTTATTACAAGATCTCTGGTAGCTATGTTCTCTTTTCCTTTCGGTTGAAGTTCTCTTCTACATTCTTGTGTTGAATAATGATTCGACTTTGCTAGCCTCTCGGTATTTTAGAATAGTATCTTGTGTTTCCCGTTGGATAATGCATGCTTAGCGACTGCAGACTTTTCGGTCTATCCCAATTTGCAACTCCGCTTCTGCTCGACTAGACTGGTACCAATCCTCCTTTTCGTCTGGCCGATAAAAACTTTAGAATTCTCCTGATTCGGTTGGTGACACCTTCTATGTATGGCAAATAGACAGTGCCTCTTGGGGTTGATCTTCACTGGTGTTCCTCTTCTTCTCCCTTGGACGCGTAGTGAGGATTATGTCTTTTCTGTTGTAGCCGTTCGCTTGTAACACAGTTGTTAGGTGTTTTTTTTTCGTCGTCGACGTTCCTTTCTTCGCATATTCTCAAAGCTCTGTTCACTAGGGTGTTGACGGTTGGTTTCTGTTTTGGATGACGGTTGCATCCATTATGTAGGTATTGATCTACGTGTGTTTCTTCCTGTACACCGTATGGTCTAGGTGACTACCTTCCATGATGACTAAAACCTCAAGGAATGGGATTTCAAGGATTTCTTTTAATTCGATAAATTGGCTTTCGCGGCCGAGACTTTCATTGCTACTATCTTGAAGGTTTGAAGGCCGTCGAAGTTTGGAACTGCATCCTGACGTTTCGCCAGCACGAGTGGCTGGCTTCTTCAGAGGTTTATTCATCTTGATGATTCACCAATGACTCCTCTAATTCTATGGTGAACTGGGTCATTCAAAATGACAATGATACAAATTTCTGGGTCATTCAAAATGACCCAGAAATTTGTATGTATCGAATCGATTGATTGCAGCAATTAAGTTATTTTTCAATTTTTGAAAATAATGGTTATGCTATATGATTCACAGCAGTTCTGACTATCGTTTTCATACGAACGACAACTCACAAAAGTTGAAATTTGTCTGCGCTAAGGATTATGGAGGTTTTATCTGTTTGAGTGCGATTTCTATCAGCGAGAAAGCTATTCTAGGAAAATACGTATATCAGTTTCGTAAACTTTCGTAAAAATCTCTAGAATATTGAAGGCAGTAGTGTTATCTTCATTGTCGTCCCAGTTTGTTATGTAGAAACTTGTATCTGCCATCTGCTGAACGTTCACATGATAGGCGTGGCAAAATCCTACGCTGATGCACCATAAAGTTTATGTTGAAACTAGTTTCACGATTTTTCCTTGGCGAATACCATCTAAGCTCGACCCTGAGATCTTATGCAGTTCCTCACGTGATGATTTATTTGGATTAGCTGGGAATCCAAGCAAAAAATTAGCGGCTTCTCAAATAAAACAATTACCTTCCTCTGCGGTTTTTCTATCGAAGAGAACGTTGAGGAGTTTGATGGAAAAAAAGGTCGCGGTTTCTGTGTGAATTGTACGAATTACGAAATAGGAGGTTGGATATTACTAGCTCTTTTAGTTCGTTATTACGAGTTGTTTGTTATATTAGGAATTGTGAAACGTTATTGGTGGGATGGTGAATGAAAGTGCATCGGAATTCCTATTTTTTCTGGTGGTTGGTGAAGAACATTTGGATCTATAATGACTGAGAAACGATTTACTAGGCACTTCAATGTTTGAGAATTATATGGTGCATTGTGAATGGTAAAAATAATAGTAAAATGAGTTAGCTTCCATATATTTATTCACTAGAACACATGACAGAGTTGATTTTACAATATATAATAATCTAAGTAGGTAGGTAAATGGTTTTGATAATATTTTTGTACATAATTCACATAGTATTATATCATGAAATGGAATATAAATGAATGAATATGAGTGATAATCCACAAAAATATGCTTGTTGTGGAACAATTAAAGAAAATAATAAAGGGTAAAGGGTATACATATACATACATGCATAAATACACACACACACACATACATATGCACACATAGACACAAATACACCCATTCACATATATAAGTGAAACTATTTGTATCGATAATTTTTCATTGAAGAAAACTCAGTCTACAATGAACACGAAGAACTCTGAAGAAGAGTCTTTTGGTTCTATTGTATTATTTCAGAAATCATTCTTTTTACGATCAATTGATAATTGATGGGTGAATGATCTAGGAAGGTTTGAAATCTAATTTTTCAGTTCTTTCATGAATAGGCTTAGCGAGTTGATTGTTTTCAATTCACTGGGAACTGTATTGTATACTATAGGTTTGAGGAAATATGATGAACGTTGGGATATTGTTTTAGAGACAAAAGGCACTCTTCCGAGTATTATATGTGTGCACATAGTAATTTTTAGATCTTTCTTTTTTCTGCTTCACTATCAATACGTTCAGAAATAATTTTTCACATGTCAAAAGGTAAGACCTTGTTATTCCTCACCTCGCACAAGTTTCGACTTTTGGGAGGTGTCGTTCGTAGGGGTGCGACAGCTGGTTAACGGAAAACTGATTTTAAAACAGACAGACAGATGTATTTTTGATTGGAGTATAGATCATATAGGCCGAAAGATTGATTTCGACTTCCTATCGGCAACGCGTGCTAGGAATCACATGTTAAAAAGTGAGACCTCGTTAGTCCTCATCTCGCACAAGTTTCGACTTTTGGGAGTTGTCGTTCGTAGGGGTGCAATAGCTGGTTAACGGAAAACTGATTTTAAAACAGACAGATGTATTTTTGATTATAAAGAAAAACCGGAACACCCTGTATTGGTATATTCAAATTAGCAATTCTCCAAATATTACGTATTACGTAACTGTGGATCAAATGATGGCGAAAAATAATAAATGGTCAATTCAACTTTCGCTGTTTATCTCAAAATTTTAACCTACGAAATTTCGAAATACAGTTAATGAATCGATCATGTTAATGACATATCTTCGATTTCCGAAGATTATTTATTATCGAACAATACTTTCACGAAGGAATTATTACACGAGTACGCTTCCTTGGACAGGACAAAACGTTTTTGAAAAACTTTATAACAACGTCGTGAGTCGTTTGTTTGGAAACATGCAGCTCTTGTCTTATCTCGACGGAAATGATCTCTAGCAGTAGGTTTTTTCTAAGAGGAAAAAGCACGTTTTGCGGATTTTTGTTGCTAATAATAATTGTCCTACATGACATTCTAACAAATTTGACGGATGTCGCATTGTTTAGTCATAAGTAGAATATTTCTCTATATTCACGACTATTATATCGGGAGTTTTTGACAAGGTTGGGATTGTTCACTAGATGAATCATAAATTGTAGATTAAATTAATTTGGAAAAAATTGCCTCGAAAAGTTCGCAAACGTATCGCGGTAGTTTTCATCGACGAGAGAGCGGAGAGTCCCTTTTGTATACGTTTTCTGATTTTGTTGTGTGAATTTCTGCCGTTCGAAGTACGTAAATCGCAATCTTATGCATGTATTTGTGTGCGGCGTGTTGTCCGGGTCTTTCATTATGCTCTTCCTATCTTTGAATTCAAATAAAAAAAGTGAATGTGAGATTTCATCTTCAATTTTTATTCCTTTAAAAGACCTATTGATGCCATTATGTGTGGAATGTACCACCGTTCAAATGTCCGCAGCGGCTTCTCTGGGTATACCACATCCGAAACGTCCAATTTCCCAATAGTCTGGTGCATAAACCAGGCTGAATTTGAGCGGTGGCATAGATTATGTTAGCTTTGAGGATTGTAGCTTATTCGCTTACACCTGCGACTTGAGAAAGCCCCACAAGAAAAAGTTCGATGGGATCAAATCGCACGATCTCGGTGGCCAGTTCGCATTACCTCCACGTGGGATGACCATGCTCCCAAATCGCTCGTACAGAATATCTAATGTGGCATGAGCTGTATGGTACATAGCACAATTCTATGGAAACCACATGTCGTTGGTGTTCAGATCATCCAATTTAGGTCAAAACAAGTTGGTAATCATTGACCACACCAAACAGTGACTTTTTCGGGATGCATTGAACGCTCTTGGATCTCTGTAGATTGGCTTCTTTCGATAATTTTGTTTGTTCACGTACTCATCCATCCAGAAGTGGACTTCATCGTTGAATTTATTTTTCTAGGAAACTGCTTCAGAGCCCATTCAGCGAACTTACGTCGTTGTCTATGGTCGTTTACCTTCAGTTCCTGGGTCAGTTGTATATGTATCTGTAGAGTAGGGAGGGTGAGTGTAAGCCTACAGCACTTAGGCCACGTGTGACCCATTGTACATCCTCCGGAGGAGTTGTCCTCCTAGGTCATCGTACATCCTGTCCTTTCCAGGAAGGTGGGCAGGTCACCCGGAGACATCTCCTTCATTTTGGCAGATGTAGACTAACACTTGCCGAACACACACGTGAGGTATCTCACGATAGTCTCCGCGAAGGTTTTGGAAGATGCAGCAACATTACTGTCGTTGCGCGGCTTCGTCAACCTTCTTGGGGTTCCCTCCGTGGTGGTGCACAAGTAAGGGAGCTTTCTTGCAGGGACAGCCGGTTCCTTGCCTTTATTCAAGACGGAGCTCTTGGCACCCGCCGCTGAAAGTGCCCTTGCTGTTGTTGGCATAGTGGGGGAGAAGGAGGGTGCACTTATAGTTGCTGCCACTCGTGGCTCTTTCGCTTTCTTTCTCCTTTTGGCTTCGACGCCGCAAATGCGCATAGGCTCATTCCAAGCGGTAGATTGGGGTGGACATTTCTATTCATCCTCAGCCACCGCCTTAGATTGAGGTGAGTACTTCTGTCCAACCTCTGAATTGGTTTTTTGTTTTTTCTGTTATTGTGTTTATGTGTGTTCCCACGAGAAGCAAGGAAAGAGTTGGTCACCTCTGGCAGAGCCTCGCATTACCAGAGGTAGGCTGATTACAATGAGGTTTCATCTAGTTCCCCAAGGGATCGTTCGTGACCGCATATCACCCTGCGGCCATTCAGCTATCGGCTCGATTCCTTACACCTTAGCTTGGGTAGGCTGGTCCACGGTGGCATGTTTTGCAAAGGCTTTTGGGGAGTTTTAGTTCCCCTCACCCTACTTATTTCTGTCATTGACCTGGAATTCGGCGACCCCGTCTGTAAGGCCACATTGGCTTCCTGGATAGGGCCTTCAGTCCCCTGGCCGTTACCCTATAGGTAGCCCAGCCCACTGGTTCAGTTGTGTCTACGTCATCATCCTCCCACTCATACATATAGCCGTTCATCTCACTGTTACACACATCAATCATCACTAGCGATAATGCTCTTTTTACCTGCCATCTTTGAACGTAATCTCGGCTTACGATCTTGCTCAGCTCTAGACTCCAATGATCTTGAACGGCTCAAAAAATGAACTGTATGAGAACAATCATGAGTTTTTGAAACTAAGCTATCCTTGTATATCTAATACTGTGTATATGCTCTAGTCATTTCACCTAGTCTAGAACTATGGAAAGACACAATTTTTTCAGCTACCAGCGACCACTTTGGTTCCACTGTGTTCGTAAATTGGGTTCAGTATAACACAGAACAAATAATTCGTATTATTCCTATAGAATAGAAAACATATCATCATTTAATTTTTTGGCCTGGGACCCAAAATGATTGTTGCTTATTTCATAACCAATTAGATTATAGTTTTGAATAGACTAGGGAGACTAAGGGCGATGGTCAGTTGCAAATTCATGCTTGGATATTGACCAACGACGTGATTCAGTGGTCAAGATTTGGATAGTATTGTTTCAACCCGTCACTGATAATACAGTGACAGTCTCTTCGTTGACGAGACCTATGGTTAGTCGAAACAGTGCTGTCTAGTATTGCATCAGTAATGCTTTATGTTTGGCTCCCATTTCAAGACTATCTGGGAAAATATTAAATTCCTAACCTACTTTATCGGTCATTGCGTATGGTCTGGTAAATTATAAGACCAAAAACTGTCAAAATTATCGAGATACTTTAAGCAAGTGAGCCAAAGGTCCAGAATATGTAAAAGCCCAAAGCGTCTAACCTCGTTTAGAACCTATTGTTCAACTGGAAGATTTTGACGGAGACAAGACATATTTGCAAAATTATCAATAATTCGCTATGTATATTAGCATTGTAACCACTGTTTGTTCCGAAATTACGGTAATTTTGTGTACATTTCGTAGTCATTGATGTAACTATGATTATCTCAAAATATGTATTATGATTCAGAGATGCAAGGAAGGAATTAAGACATATACCGGGCTTCTAGAAATAACTCGGCGAATATTGATCTTGAATTTGTGATACATTTTTCTTCACGGGCCTTCAGAGCAGTTCTCGTGATAAGGGAGTATACTAGTATATTATGAAACTATTTAATACGGCAGGAGATAAGTTTATAATTGTTTTTTGTCTCACGAATGAGTGCTACGATCTCGCATTTTGAACGAGTTTATGATGCTATTTTATCGACGACTAGAACGAGCTTCAAAAAATAATCTCAGCCTGAAGATAAAATTATTCTGAAAGTTACCTTCAAAATGTCAAATGTGGTTTTTTGACAGTTCAAGTGATACACCACTGTATTATTAATTGTATTCTGCAAATACGAGACGCGGAAATAAAAAAAAACTCGACAAATCAAGTTATGTGTCTCCAACCCTCTTTTTATTGTATATCAACGACTCATTGAAAAACACCAAGAAATCAATATTTTGCTTTGCTGACGACAGCACTCTTGTCTCGTCATTTCATTTGGATTCCAGGACATCGACTGGGGACTTAATGAGCATCTAGAGGTGATTTTGAATTGGGGTGAAAATAACCGGGTTCAATTCAATGCCACGAAAATCCAGGCATCGGTTTTCTCCAAAAACATAAATGTCTTCCAACCAGAAAATTCCGCTTTCCGCTTCGACAAATTTGTTGGCACAATCATGTCATTGGAACTGCAAAGGTTGCTCCTCAAAAGCTTGGAATACTGTTTCGAACCAGGAAACTGTAGACACCTCAGCAACTTTTGATGCTTTATAAAGCTCAGATCAGACTTTCTATGCAGTATTATTCTCATGTATGGAGCTCCACCCCTAAGCATATCCTGAAGCTGGTGGATTCCATCCAGAAAAGAGCCATTCACTGGCTTTCATTTGGAGAACTGTATTTATGTGGAATAAACTTCCTGTTGTAGTGTTTGTGTTTTGTCCTTGAAAAAAATTAGTGGCCGTTTTTCGATTTCCATAAGAAAACTGCTGGTCCCACATGTCATTTTTGTAACTAGATTGCCCAAAAAGTCACTATATTTATCCAATATGTCATTATATTTGTCCAATATGACAATATATTTCTTTAAAAAGCTCCTAGATTTCTTCAAGAACTTACTAGATTTTTTCCCCAAATTCTTATAGGGAAAGGACTACAACCGAATCTAACTTGATTTTGTTACTAGATTCATTGATAATATCCTAGATTCCCTCAAATGAAAATCCCTTGTCGTAAAAATCGAACATGGCGGCATGCCAGAAGAATACTGAGCCGTATCCTTGTTAATGAATTCTACATCTTTTCCTTTTTCATTTGATGTGCAGCATGTGTTAAGATTCGATTATTATAAATGCAGATTCAGGTCAGTGCCCTTTTGGCATATCCTGACAAGGGACACATATTGGGGAAATCTAGGGTCTTTCCAAAGCATATAGTAACAAAATCAACAAGTTAGATTCGATTGTCGTCCTCTCCCTTCAAGTTTTAGGTGAAAATCTAGTAACTTCTTGGAGAAATCTAGGGACTTTTTGAAGAAATTTAGTGACATATTGGACAAATTTAGTGACTTTTTTACAAATTTAGTGCCTTTTTGGCAAATCTAGTGACTTTCCGAACAAATCTAGTGACTTTTCGGGAAATGCAGTGACAAAAATAACACGTGGAGGATTACATGGGAAAACGGCCTAGTCCTCTCATAGCTTATCTACTTCTACAACAAAGAATCAAATTAAATCGAATTTATGTGGAACAAAAATGGGATAATATTCATCGAGCAGGTTTTGCTTGTCCATTTCACACAGATCTGACATATTACGGTACACGTGTCGACATTTCTAATCGTAGTTTCGTATACTAGTCAATCGTAGAGATTCCTCAAATTATAATATGAAAATGGATGGAATGAAAACGGAAAAAGAGGCCACTATTATTCTTTTTCCATATTTCCTTGCTGTTGCTAAATGAAGATTCCATTTCATCAATTATTTAAAAAAAAAGTCACAATAATTCAGTGTCTATTATTATCCAACATAGAGGAAATCGTTCTCAAAGTATCCGAGGTAGTTTTGGAGAGAATTTCGATTGTATATTGTTATCTGAAATGAAAACTGAATTGAATATCTTCATGGCTTCCGGTAAGAGATCCATCATATTGAATTTAGAACGACCGGCAGTATATCACTCTTATTTTTGGATGCAGGGTTTCCGATTGAAAATAAACCAGACGGGCAGATGCCCTAAAAGGGGATGGTTTCGAATAATGGGTTTTAGTACGTTTGGCTGATTTTATGGCCTTCATTTTCCCTTCTAATGCAGCAGTTTATTAAATACTAATGAATTTTGAATGATCACAATTTGTTTTGATTTCTGTTACATTCTAAAATTGAAAACTCCTCTAGAAAGAAATGGAAATGTATACAAATTTACAGAGAGGAGCAGTCTATTTAAGTAAATATTCTTTCTCTAAGGATGTTGAATTATTCAGAAAATAGTTTTTATTTTCAGTTTCTGCCTCAGTTAGTACACAATATTCATGGCAAAGTCTGAAACAGACATCGTTCACGAGAAACACTAGACAACATAAAAAAAACCATAAAGATTTTATATATTTATGAAATCCACTAAAAATTGTCACTCTTCTTGGTTAAACTACTGTTAAACCCATTATTTGTTTTTATTTTACTGTCAGATATAATATCACAGAAAGTGGGTCAAAAGTTTGTTCTAAAAACATAATTTGAAAGAAAATTATTTTTATCGTAATTAATCGTCATCAATAAAACTATTTGGGGCGCTACAAAAGTTTTGTTATCTCTATTTTTGAAAGACAAAACCCAAAATCACATGTTTGCAGTATTGTTAGAAAATAAACAATTTTTTAGAAAAGGACCACACCCTCACACTTTTTTCACCACAATTGAGTAGCATCTTATATATAAGTATTGTTTAGTGAGTTTATATTATTTTATTCTGTAGCAAATACCCAAAATATTTTTTAAATTTTTGTCCCTTCTTCATATCACACAATTGAATAAATATCCTTTTCAATTATTTTACAAAAGTTAAGTTGCAAAAACAACATCGCAAAACGTGCTCACCGAGCTAAATTTCCATTTCTGTTGTTCTCTATCAAGACGGATCTCCTCGAGCATAACAATTTACACCGTAATATTCATTTCGTTTGTAATTACGAATATTCCTCAAAGCTACTCACAAGATCCATTGACCTTTCATATACTAACGGGATTTCGATGATATTCAGATGTTTTGGCGATGTCTCGAATATAATACATATACAGTAGTAGTTGATAGTTTCTACTATACGTGGATTGTTCAAAAAATAAGATGAATATTCGAAATTGGCACGTATAGATGGGATTTGTTTGCTCAGAACACCAATCGATAATTATGCGGGTTTCTTTCTCCTGTTGTGTTCTGTGTTAGCTGATCTCTAGTCATTGTTCCATGTCATCTCGATTTTTATCTCTTTATATATGTTTGACAGTTGATTCTCATTCATTCCTTTCGGATATTTTCTTTATAAGTCGTTTTCATGTACCGTTTGATGATTTTGATGTTAATGAGTGGGTATAGAGGCTTCAAGCCACCCATAGTTCAATCACTGGGAAATATGTTGTTATAAATTTCTCTGTTTTTCACTACCTTGAAAATATATTTTTTCATCATTATTATAGTCTATTTCAAAAGAGTGTAGAGTAATAAATCATGAAGTGTCATAAAATTTGCCTGAATTTCGTTGTCGTCCATGGGCGTAGGCAAATCTTAGGATTATTAAACTTAATAATTAAAGTAAATTAAAAATTACAGACATAGATAATTGAATGTCATTGTGACCATTTTGTTTCATTGTTAACATGTGACAACTTTTTTTTCTCCATTAAATATTTTCTTCTCCATGTAAGTATTTTATAACTATACTACTATTGTTATGTTATTCTTCTTTCATTGTAGAATTTTAAATAATTGATGATGATGAATCTATGCAGGTTCGAAACATGTACTGATTGATGGTTTTACCATTGCAACATCTGATGGTGATAATAAATTGTGGAGACGACTTTGGGTGTTTATTCTTCGCAAACAAATATATTATATCTGAGGGGAGCTACTTTGAAGGGGACAAAACTGAAAGCTATCCCCTCCACTTTCACTATGATATTGCGTGGCGTCCAGTGAACAGTGTTGCCACTATACAACAAAATACTTCATTTCTAGACCCGTTCGATTGATGACTTATTTATTTTGTAGAAATTCATGTTGGATATAGAATAGAGAAAATACTTTTGTCTGGTTTCTACTGTGTTTATTTATTCGTTACGACCGGTTTCGGCTTATAAGGCGTTATAAGACTTGACAATGGCCTTATAAGCCGAAATCGGTCGTAACGAATAAATAAACACAGTAGAAACTAGACAAAAGTATTTTCTTTATTCTATATTCATTTCTAGACTTTTGGTTACTAAACTCTGTCTATCAAAGTAACCCAAACACTGATAGATGCGTGATCACCACGCACACTTGCATCTATAAGCCTCCTTACACTGGCCAATCAGATTTAACTGCCATTGGCTGGCGGAATTCATTCAGGTATATCGCTACAGGGTGTGTACATATACGGTATTTTAAAGTTTAACACTTTCGCCTTGCCTGGAAGATCACAAAAAGAATGCAACATTCACTTTTCATGGAGGTGTGACTCACTGATTTCGAATTTTTTATGGTTGCGGTTCCTCGAGTCCTACTAATGACAAAAAGCTATGATTTTAATGAAAATTATAGCTAACAAGTTCCGTTACACAATATGATACTTGTTAAAGTTGTCTGAGAACACATTTTAATTGATTTTCTAATACTAACTAAGCATTCACCAAGCTGAAGACTGGGTTTATTCACCTTCAAATGGATATATGAATATTGCATTTTATTATGCAATGAAATGAATGTTACAGATTAGGATTGACTGTTACGTGAAAACGTGAAAGATGCAGAATATTTCAAGTAAAATTTGAAGTCAATTAGGAACATTTGAGATCAATTGTCAATAATTATTCAAAGTCCTTGTCGACCTGGGAATTTTTATGTGGAATCTAGGTTTGTAACGCTGCATCCTCTCTTAGGTTATTCTGTTTCAATAATAAATGTTTTTCCTTTCGTTGTCTCTTGTTAGCTAACCTGGGTTTCTCAGAGTTTGAAGCTGAATTCAGCTTGGTCAAGTCATATTCTCCTCCAATTCTCTGGAGCTCATAGTTGAAATCGTAATTTTTCTGAGTTTTCACCATTATCTAATTGAAAGGAGTGCCTGAACTGTGATTTATTTCAACTCTAATTTATCACCCCCACTTTGAGCCATGCTCTACTTTCTGGACATAGCTGTCACTTGGAATGAGGACCTGAGTCAACAAATTCAAAGTGCCGTTTATTTCATCCATCTATAAGAAGAAATGTCGTCCTGTCTGATGGTTTCAAAGATTCGTCGCCTGTCAGAATATAGTCAAGAGCGTCAAGGACGTGTCTGGATCACGAATCATAAGTCCACCGCTTTGAGTTTCCTTAATTGTTTCGAGAAATAGGATTTCCATCCGAGGTTGTAGAGTTTGATGCATTACACCCCTGTATTTGTAAAATATTCCCATGAAGGCCATCATTGGGAAAGAATTCATAATTCAACCATTGACAATATGATTCGTTCTTTCAGGGACCAATCCAATCATTGAAAATCAAGTCAAATATTAAATTTCTGAATCGAAGCGTTTTCCTTGTTCAATTGGTAATCTAGACTTGGTAATCTACCCCTCTGTAACGAAGTTGATCTACAGTGACGAGCGTCACTGTAGATCAACTGTAAATAAACTGTAGTAGGCTTCAAATTAAGAACTTGAATTTGGTAACCCTTTTCAGCACTTATTATTGAGCTTCTATAAAAGATCAAGAACCGCAGATCAACGGCTAGTCGTTTCAACTGGGCACATGTATCGTCCCAATTTTGGTTTTTGGGCTTACTGGCCCCCTTCCAGGGAACTGTATGTTATTAAATAATGCAAAGTAGGTAACTGATTGACACTTTATTCTGTCACACCTTGTATACAGATTTCACATAATGTTGGATACGACAAATAGTTTGATCAGTTCAATTTGATGTGAGAAAAACTATCACTGAACTTATACAAATGAGAACCTTTGATATTCTTGACAAAAATACACCTAACAGACCTTTCTCACGTTATGCTAAAACCATATTGCGTGAGCGAGGGTACTCTTCAGCGAAAGATACGGAAATAGGACTCACGCTATTGGTTACCGAAGGGAGGTACGTATCCCTTGACAACCAGACACAGAGGCGTAACAGTGTTTAAGAAACTCAATTTAAATTTTTATTTATATTCCCAACACTAAGATAACCTTACTAAATTGGCGCCCAACATGGGGCCAATTTTGGCGCTATGTTATCCGCCAGCAACGGAAAATGGTTCCAGAAAGGTGCTTTTTCGATTCATATCAGAACAAACATTTCAAGAAATTACCATGTTACCTCATATCATTGAAACGGAAATTGCTACTATAACTATCTACCTATGAACAACACTAAAATAATGTTTCTTGACCAAATATTGTTTGTGTACCAGAAAATTTCAGTAAACTGTTTTTTAGAAATATAAATTGAAACTGAGAAGAATCAATTCTAGTATTCCAACACGTTCCTACTGAGACTACAGCTACTAATATTCTCGATGATGACAAAAATGACACATATGTAGATCATCCTAAGGCAATATTCCAGTTATGTTGTTGCTATTACAAGGTCAATGACGTGATACCGTTTTCGACAGCTTGTTTATTTTTTCGTAACCGACTTGGTCTTGTTTCAAATAAGGAAGTAATAAACCAACGTTCATTAATTAGGTGTTCTATAACTTAGTAACATTTTTCTAGCTGACTTGTGAATTGGAGACTTCCTCCCCGGATGAAATATGGTTATGATGTTCGTTAATGATTGGAATTGGTATTGCTAATTACTCAATCAGAATAGATAGACAACTAATTAATGTATTCAATAAATTTCTGCATCATATTTCGTTTTTTGACTCTACCACATCCATTTTGAATGATATAAAATAAGGCAGAGGAACTTTCGATATTTCATGTTTGTTATATTTTGATATTAACCAATTTGCAATTCGACGTTTCGTTTCGACAATTGCTACAAAAATCGATGAAAAATTATAGTTCGATGGTGCCAATCTATCAATTATCTTTTATTGGTAATGTCAATGTCCAAAGCTAACTGTAAGGACGAAAGTGGCGTTATTGATGAAAAAAAGAGATCTATCTCCAATAATCTAATGAATTATTCATGCAGCGTGTAACTTATTTTGAATTTTATATATCAACGTAGCTGATCCATCTCAAGTTATTAACATAATTGGAGTTTTTCAGAAATAAAATAATATCGAATATTGAAGTTATTAGAAACCTTCAAAACACAATTGAAATATTCTACACCTGATTTGAAAAATCTAGTGTCGTCTATATTATACTTCGCAATAATTGTGATTTCAGTTATTTTTTACACCTTCTAAGCCATTATCGAGTGGAATAACTTCACAAAGAGGTGATATACGATTATTCCTATTCCCAAAAAGGGCAAGAAAAGTCTTTCAAATAACTATAGACCAGTCGCTTTGCTATCAGTGATATCAAAAATCATGGAGAAAGTCGTAAACCACCATATCTTCAAATATTTGGAAGGCTTCAACATCTTGAGCGATCATCAATATGGCTTTCGGA
>NW_019292215.1:66612-79139 GCF_000500325.1 Leptinotarsa decemlineata | reverse complement strand
AGTATTAAGATAAATAAATTAAATAACACATATAACATACTGAGCTGATGTTAGACGTCAGTGAACACTGTCTCAAAAAATTCCGTAATACTATATAAAGCCAGATCCAGAAGAGAAGTTTTCAATTTTTTTCTGAAAACAGCATATGTTTCAGAATGTTTTATTTCTGTTGGCAGATGATTGAATATTTTGGCAGCGTTATATATGCATGAATTTTTTATTAAATTTGTTTTTGGGATTGGAAGTTTTATGTCATTTCTCTGGCGGGTGATTCCATCAGCGAACTTGTAAAGTGTTTTGTTTTTATATACTAGACAGGCAGTTTCGAGAATGAACAATGAGGGCAGAGTTAACAACTTACGAGTTTTGAATAGTTCTTTACAAGATACCCTGGGAGCCGCCTTACAAAGATAGCGAATTGCACGTTTTTGAAGAACAAAGATTGAGTTAAAATGTACTTGATTACAGACTCCCCAGAAAGCGATTCCATATCGAATGTGCGATTCGATCAAGGCATGATAAACCTACATTGCTGTCGCTGTACCTAGTTCATTTACAACGACGAAAACAACTAAAAACAGCATTTTTGGTTTTCTCCATATATTTCGAGAAGGGCGAGAGTTCCCGTAAATTTTCTTGGACCATTGTATTCTTCCCGATGACAGTTACGTTTTTTCCTATTTAATTGTCTTCGTATCTGTTACGGTTCAGAATATAGCAATGTTACCACATGATAAAAGAAACGGCCTATAGGTATGAGGCAGTAGCACCAGAATGTAGGTAACGTGTTAGGAATCACACGATAAAAAGTAAGACCTTGTTAATCCTTAGCTCGCACAAGTTTCCACTTCTGAGGGTTGAAGTTCGTAGGGGTGCGACAGCTGGTTAATGGAAAAACAGATTTTAAACAGATTTTTAAACAGATGTGAAATCAGTTTTCTCACCATATACACAGTAAATGGAAAAAATTCAACACTTTTAATTTTTATTTACCTCGCTTATATCATTTTGATGTTCCTTGTTTGTGAATATGAATAAATTCTAATGGAAACTCGACTTGAAACACACTTCTCCATTTGTAATGCACTCTTTGGAACCTTTGGTATACTAATGAATATTTCTGGAGTTTTTTCTTCAGTGATATTCATACTTCTCAATCTTTACACAAAAAAACCATTATATTCAACATTAAATGTTATAAAGAAATGTATTCTAACTCTTTTCCGTTTCGTGAGATTTCCTCTCTTCACACATGGTTGATGACTGTCGCTGCGTGAAGGTAGTCTTTATGACCCTTGCTTGTCAAGCATATCGCATCAGCATTCAACAGGTGTATAGTAAGTGTACCATGAAGGTCATGGTTACTAAATGTAACGAAGGTACCCGATGAAATGTAAAAATTTCGGCGCCAGCATAAACAAACGCGGACCATCAGGTATTGAGCTTTTGGTGTTTCGCTCTACTAATGTTTTATAAACAAATCATCTCTTGGTGGAGAAGAAATTCTCTAATGGCAACTGAAGCTCTTTGGGCAAATCTTCCATTGAAGCACTGACTAAAAATTGATTCTTTGCAACTGCATCTTTGAAACCTAACAGTCAACATTCTCAGTTAAAAAATATTACTGGAGTTTTTTCTCAACTCTTAACCGTTATTTTAACACCTCGACACATTATTATCAGATACATAAGAGTATATCTGTTCTACAATTTTTGAAATTGCCAGAACTATATTTATGGGACTCAAATCATTTGGTGTCAAAGGTTTAGAAATTTTGTTTATAGCAAAAATAATAGGTTGTTTCCATAGTTACGGAAAGATACTAGTTTCTCGGCATTTGTTGACTAAATATGTTAGAACTGGAGTTAGGTGAGTGGTACAGATTTTGATCATTTCGATAGACATCTCATCTGATCTGGTAGCATTCGTTTTTATGGAGTTGACTATCATGTTAGTATCATCCATATTGATTTGATGGAATTTAGAAGTCAAATTTTCTTGAAATTGCGTTGTTTTGTAGAAGTTAAGAAGAATATTCGGAGGTTCAGTCGCAATTTGAGTGACCGAAGTAATACAGTGATTGTTTATTTTTAATTTGGATTAGAAAGTTCAGGATGGAATGTTCAGGACTATCTTTCTTGTCTTTACGATTGACTATGTCGAATAAGTGTAATGATTCTTATTATTCTATGAAATGTTTTCTGAAAATAAATTCAACAGATGTTTTTCCAATACAAACTTTTGGGCACAAACGACATTCAGCCTGCAGACACCCGATTTATTGGCCTTGTCGATGTTGAATTTATTGTTATTTATATGTCTACTTACCTAAGGTGTAGTAGTTCACTTATTTCTTCTGATGCATTTCCTGTAGACTTGGACTGGTACCAAGCAACGTGCTTACCGTATCGGAAAGTTTACTTCTCAAGAGTGAAATTTTGATCCCATCACAGTATATCCATTAATCATTGCCACATTGGGAGAAACCAAGAGAAGCGTGNCAATGATGTGTAGAGTCTTTCAATAAGCGCTTCCTATCTCTGAATTTGAATAAAACAAATATCACCAAATTTTTTTATTCCTTTGAAAAACCTATTGATTTCATGATGTTCAATTTTCCATAACTCTAGCTGTCGAACTTTTTTATTCGCCCATTATAATGCTTTCTATCGATATGAATTCATCGTTCTTTCAGATTGTTCAAGATAAGAAACCTGAAAAACTTCAAGCGAAATCCTTAAAAAAATTAGGAAATATTCTTACTCTCCTCGTAAAGTAGATAATATTAGCGTTGCCAATTATTATCGTTCAAACTATGTCTTCTGAATCTATCTTGCGGTCGGGCTACGAAAAAAATTATAATAGAAACATGAAATTGATTCGTAATTCAATCCCTTGTCCTCTCATTATACCCGATCTGACATCCTGATGTGAGCAAACAGGCGAAAGTGTGAGAAACTGTTTCGCTAAGGACACTCGCTGAGGATCGTATGTCTTTGCCGAGTTACACGCAAAAAACAAATATACTTTCTTCACTCGACCGTGTATGTTTCTTCGTGAAAAATGAATCATTGTTATTATAGTATTGTTGTTTGGTTCAGACAATGTCTGGGAAAGTGCAAGAACAACATCCTGCGATTCTGAAGATTATTTATTGTTAATTATTGGGGGGAATCTTGGAATAGGATGATTCTGACAGTAATGCTGGGTTTTCTAGTCTGTTGTTTGAGTGGAAATGAATTATTGTTGAAACAATGTTTACTTCATCTTATAATTTGTAGAAGAGTTCCAACGAAGCATCTGGCTGGAGCTAATTGATAATAATACTAGACTTGTTTTCATTTTATGATGATGATGGTATAAAACGTTGATGAAAAATTTTGGGTGAAATTTCATATCTCCGTCATTAGTATCAACTAAAATGTTTGTACGAATATCATGATCATCTTGAAACTGCTAAACTTAAGCAGAACGCAGAACTATTTCATTACATTCCAAATATTTTCGTAGCCTGTTTTCCCACAGAGTTTGCAAATATAGTATGATCAACTAATGAAGCTAATCCTGAAATTTCTCTCTATGTAACGATATGTTCTTGATGAGTTAGCGGCTACAGAATGTGATGATGCGTCAGTAGTAAAAATAAATCATTTTTTGAAAGTATTTCAGAGCTTTATTTTGCTTCTTCTATTATAAAATTAAATTCTTTTCTGTTTTACTTTTAGTTGTATTTTATCTATTAATACTTAGTAATGGTTAACGGTTTTTATTGACGTTGCAACAGCATTCGACACTATGTCACATGACATACTACTGAGAAAACTCTTTGGATATGACATACGGGGAAACGCTTTACAGTTGATGCAAAGTTATTTATCACAGCGGACACAGCGAGTAAAAATCGGTAATGAAATCAGTAAGCAGTTGAATATATCTGTTGGTGTGCCTCAGGAAAGAGTTTTGGGACCAATTCTGTTCGTTGCTTACATAAACAGTATTACACAGATCAGAGAATTTCAGGGGCACATAGTTTGCTATGCTGATGACGCAGCCTTAATATTCAAAGGTGAAATATGGCATCATGTTTCACATACTGCAGAAATAGAACTGCAAAAAGTACTGATGTGGTTAAATGATAATTTACTCAGTTTGAATGTCAAAAAACCAAATTCATGACTTTCTCACTGAATTCGAGTACTCAGCTAAGCAATACCGAATTGTATCTACATAAACCTAGTTACGTTAACCAATTATTCTGTAATTGCCCCACTATTGAGGAAACAACATCCATGAAATATTTGGGTGTAGTTATTGACCACCATTTGAGATGGGATGAACAAGTGTCAGATGTCATTAAAGAATGAGACTTCTCATGCATAAATTTTACAACCTCCGAGACATGCTTTTAAGAAGAAACTTGCTAACAGTATATAACTCTCTAGCAGAATCCATAATTCGATATTGTATTATAGTATGGGGTGGTACTTTCAACAATACGCTGCATTACTTACAATCGGTACAAAACTCGCTACTGAAAATAATATTGAAAAAAAAATGGCGCTTCTCAACGGAAAAACTTTACAAGGAAACTAAGTTATTAAATGTAAGATGCTTGTACACCTACCAGTGTTTAATATGGATGTTCTCAAACATTAACAGATATATAACTAATATATCCAGACTCACAATATTCTCAGCAAACTCAAATACCCAAATACCAATTTACAAAAAAAGCCATACGCTGAGCCTGAAGAATATCAATAATATAAATAAATTCAAAACTGTCGTAAAACAATATCTTATCGAAAATCCAGTAATAATTAATATTTTTTGAAGAAGAAATCAATACAGCTGTTAACACTGCCTCAAAAAACCATTGTTTTTTTTTCCGACATCCCCTCTTTCTATGTTTTCTATGTATGTATTCATCTATTCTCTACTAGTGTGTACTCTTTTGGCTTTCTACATCCCTCTCTTGATACAAAAAATATAGGAATCTTCCAAATTGAAAAACAAACAGACAATCCTCCAACAAAAAAATATCTAGGTGAATGTCAACGCATCCTGAAAAATGTTTTAAACTGTGTAGAATTAGTGTACTTCTGTTCCACCACATCAATAATTTCACCGAAAATGTACAGGGGCATTGAAAACATAAATAGCAGAAAAATGGTACTAGTTGAAAAATGCCTCAGGAAATTTATGAAGAATTTAAATTATTTTATTTATAGTAGCCTCTTCCAATGAACTTTGCAATTACTGCAAAAAACTTGATTTACCAGAAGTTATCTTTTGTTTTCCGTGTCGTTATTCTGACTGTCAACGATACTTTTGAAAAGTAAACAAGGATTGAGTCGATGGATGTAGCCGTTCCTGTCTGATAGGAGATCATCTTAAAAGATGAGAAATAAGACTTTCTATGTTTTTTTTCACCACTTTTATTTGTAACTAATGCTGCTGCAGTTTTGTCCTAAATGGATATTTTGAAACAATTACAATCAAATGAAAATAAATCATAATGTTAGCCCTTATATAACTACTGTAGGTACATGATCAGAATAAATCCGAGTTCAATGTATATGTTACCGGCCAAACCCGATTTTAGGCCAAATTAGTTTTACCTAGGCTAAACTAGTTTATCCTATATGCGATCGAATAAACCGGTACAGATAGGCGAAACGGGTCGATGATAGGAGAAACTAGTTTAACCTAGGAGGAACTGGTTGGGCCTAATATGAATAAGTACACTTCAGGATAAACTAGTTTGGCCTAGGATGAACTGGTTGGGCCTTATATGAATACGTACACTTCAGGATAAACTAGTTTGGCCTAGTCTATTCTATGCTAACAGGGACAAATTAAGCGAGTAGGTACGTGTCACAAGGCCTTATTCGGGATAGAGCCTAGAGTAGGACTTTCGACTTCATCTTTACCGCAAGAAATAATAAATGATCTTCAGGATGAGGACAACCTCAGAAAAGTTATCGAAGATGATTTGAATAGTAACCATAGTGAAGATGGAGATGGCGGCGTTGTAGAAATTGATACACAGAACATTAAAGATGCTGGAATAACGGCGGCAAAAAATCTTAAAAACAAGCAAAAAAAATGAAAGTTTCTTCCGACAAATCCCATCCACCTGCCAACATTGGAGACAATGTAACTATACCAATTTCATACGTAGACAAAGACCCCAATCTCATTCAGATTTTCAACAATTAATAAGGGACAAGCATTGTTCTCCTAATTCTTTTATCATGTAATATTTAATCGTTGCATGTCATATCCGTACTTATTTCTGATCGAATGTTATGCCATTGTAGTCTGCAGAATGGGATATTATTTAACCGTAAAATCGAGTTTATCAAATTTATGAAATCGATTTATTCATCAATACACCACCGTACCGATATTTATGTATTCATTAAAGTTCAGTCACATGTAACAGGACAAGTTATTATCGTTAAACGTATCGACAATACGAAGTAATTTCAAAATTAACAACTCCGTTTCCTGTTGAATTAGCTAATAAGTAGTTCATTTGTATTCAGAAATGAGTGTCTATGATATGATGGTTCTCAGCTGCTCAATTTTTGAGAACTGATACAACAATAGCAATGGTTTAAATATTTCAAGTGTAGGAGGGAGATGCTTGATTCATTCCATTGTTCAGAACGAACGACCTAGGTAGAGCATTGAATTTGAACGACCTTGATCCTTGAGTTGACAGAATTAAATTTAAATTCATGAATTTGTGAAATATGAGGCCCAAAGTAGAAATATATACTGTGGCAGCGATATTGATGCACTAGTCTTTGGTTTGGTGTTCTATCCTTGTTCCTAGTATTATACGAATTGTTGTTACCGTTTGTAGTAAACTTTTGTAAACTTTTTTGAATGTTTATCAAATTGCAATATAATACACATGATGGCAGAGTTAATATATTGAACTTGATGAAATCAATCCTCACAGCTCTCCATTTGACCTATTCCAGCTAAAGCTCTGATTTCTCTTTTTTGAATTTTAAATATTCTCGAGATATGAATCAATCCATAAATTAGGGAACTATGAAACATTACATGATAAGCTGTATGGGTAGCTTCATTACCGACTTCATTTTTTATCTGCCTGATTGCATAGACCTTGCATGGTAGATTTTTTGCTAGTTTGTCAATATGGGGTTTGAAGTTAACTTTGAATCAATGGTTGTACCAACAAATTTCACATTATTTGAGAGATTATGAGACAGCGAGAACATAACTGTTTATGTCTTGCTTTTACTCACACATAGGCTATTCGCATTAAACCAGTCCGTAGCTTCTTGAATAACTCGCTTTTCTAATTCTGATGACTTATATTTTTTTTCCGAATGGCGAAGGAAGTGTCATCGGGGAATAGCATTGTAAACTTTGTCATTNTCGAAAGAAATTGTTATTTCGGAGAATATAAATAAATTGAAAAGGAACATGTTATTGTAATCGAAGTGTACTATGACGATGTAATAATAAATATTCGATAAAACTTTTCGTATCAATATTTCCACCATGATTTTTTTTTGAATACGGACCTGTATTTTTTTTTATAAAGCGATAAATTCACAATCCAAGGGTTTATCACATTTGACATTTTTATAGCGTTTCATTTGAAATAACCACCATTATCAGCGACAACAATCAAACAGAAAAACAATTTATTTTATCATGATCTACATCAATTGACGATCTCTTTGTTGAATGCACATAAGTTGTCGGTTCAGACAATTTCTGTGGCAATTTTCTAGTTTAATAGGTACAATACAAATACATGCATCTCTTATTTTTTGTTTGAGATGGTCGATATCTGTACTTTTTGTTGAAAAAACTTTATCCTTTATGTATCTTCAGAAAAAAAATATAAAGGAGTGAGATCTGGGGATCGAGCTGGCCAGTTAATTGGTCCATTGTTTCTAATTCAGTTTCTTGGGAATATTGAATCTGAATGTTCCCTTACTATTGCTGCATTATGGGAAGGAGTGCCGTCCTGTTGAAAATATTGTATTTTATGGCGGATATTCAGTGGCAATTCATCTGAGTAGCCATCGAATTCATTGAATAGAAAATGAAGATACATTTCACTATTCAAATGATCATCGTAAAAGAAAGGGCTGAGAATGTAAATGTTCATTTGTTATATTCCACCTATAATGGATATTTCTGTTAAACCAACCATTGTTGGTGAATTTTCATTTGTCCGTCCATACTATTTTTTTACAAATATTTCCAACTTCCCTATTTCCACGTCTTAATCACTTCGCAAAACGTACTCTCCTTCCGTAATACCTTTCATTGTGGTGATGCGTATCCTGTTCTTTTTCAAAATAGTGGATTCTACAGAAATTTCTCATGAAGAACAATCTTGATTAGCTTTATTTCTGTAACTTAATTTAAAAAAACTTGGTTTGAAATCTTTCTATTTTTATTTTTTATTTTTAAAATTTTTGTTAATTGTAATATTTTTAATTTTTTTTATTTTCAGCGTTCATTAATATTTCAATTTGTATTTGTTTGGTTGTTGCTTTCTTTGTAATTTCAGTTTTTTTGTTTAATAAAATTGTTATTTTCGGTTAATCTTTTTAATTTTTTCAGGGTTGTCAAATCAATTTATAATATATTAGACAATGGTCCGAAGTGATGAAACACAAAACATTGTCAACCATCTTCAAACAAATGTTGATATTTTCGTTACTTCCAGGATTGATAATAATAAAAATGTTACGATTTATAATTGATTAGGGAGAAATAAGCCTTGAAAGAAGGATTACGGCAATACAAAAATTTTCTAAACGAAAAAGTATGGATTTTCATTGTGTTAGTGTACCTACCTGTTGAATTTATTGGGTTGTCTGAATTATATTTTGAAGAAATCTAAACAATTTACAAAAGAAGTAACGACAGGACCGTAATTTAAAATTGTTTTTACTGATGATGGTAGTTATTTCAAATGAAATGCTATAAAAATATCAAATGTGATATACCCTTGGATTGTGAATTTATCGCTTTATCATTATCTGTAATGAAAAAGGCAGGTCCGTACTTAAAAAAAAGTTGATGGTGGCCATGTTGACACGAAACGTCTTATCGAATATTTATTATTACATCGTCATAGTACACTTCAAATATAATAACATTTTCTCTTTCCTTTTTTTGATATTCTCTGAAATAACAATTCCATGCGAAAACAACTAAAAACAGCATTTTTGGTTTTCCCCATATATTTCGAGAAGGGCGAGAGTCCTCGTAAATTTTTTTGGACCATTGTATTCTTCCCGGTGACAGTTACGTTTTTTCCTATTTTATTGTCTTCGTATCTGTTACGGTTTAGAATATAGCAATGTTACCACATTAAAGAAACGGCCTGTAGATATGAGGCAGTAGCACCAGAATGTAGGTAAACGACTTATTGTTACACAAAACTCTTTCCCATGGAATCACCACACCATATCTCCAGTTGGGAGTTCATTAAACTATTCCTGGCGAGGGGTACCGACGAAAGGCGGTACGTTTTCGTTTGATGATATTTCTTGAGAAAGCGATTTTCGTTGTTGAACATGAAGATGCATTAACAAGATATGTTAAAGTTTGCGACTAGGTTCGGAGAGATGACAATCGCTCTGGTTGAATTTGCATATATCGTTGGTAATTTGATTCTCATGTTGCAAAATGAGCTCATATTATTTGGTCGCTCAGTAATAAGGCACACTAAAATCAAGAAAAGGAGAGGGCTTTACAGGTATTTGTTTAGTCTAAACTAAAACAGGGCAAGAGAATATTTCTATCCGAATTTCAATACTCCTTTTAGCAATTTCCCTTGAAACAAATTGGTCAGAAGTCAGAACGAACACTTGATACTTGAACATTCAAAGTAGTGAGTTCACTAAATTCAATTATCTTCCATATATACAGTGTGTAAAAGTTAAATGGAATAAATTCATTATTTCGGTTACGGTACATATTTTAATAAAATACCGTATAATTCTATAATTCTATAATTCTATATAAAAACATCAGTTGTCAGTATTTTAATTCAAGTTTAAAGTTCGTTCAACTTCAAGTCTGACAAATGATTAGATTAACAAAAATGCATACAGTTTTACAAATGATTGGTTACGGAGATAAATCCTGAACAAAACAGGAAGTAGCTCGCCTATTTCATGAGAAATTTCCTGATTTACCGCCCATATCTTAAGGAACAATAAGCAACATATAGAAGCAGTTTCGCGATCTTGGTCATGTGAGGAAGATAAAAAAAGCAGCTGACAATGCAATGAGTGATGAACTCAAATAAAATGTGATGCTTTGAGGAAAACCCACATACTTCGAGTAGACAGGCAATCACTACATTCAATGTTAGCCATACATCGATACTAAACATATTGAAAGAAAATGAAATGCATCCCTATAAAATGATACCTACTCAGGAGCTCATGGAAGAACAATATCATCCAATTAGAAGACGTTATGTTTTCTGATGAGTGTACTTTGTCCCTTAACGGTCATGCTACTGGTCAACGGAAAATCCTCACTGGATGAAAGGAAAACACACGCAATACCCTCAAAAGGTTAATGTTTGGGCAGGGATTGTAGAAAACCATATCATTGGTCTCCTTTTCATTGAGGGCCATAATTATTTGGCACTACTTCAAAATGATGTCATTCTAAGTGTAGCAAATTTATATCCTGATTCAGGAAACCCCCAAGTTCCAGTGAATACGATATGGTTTCAGTAGGATGCAGTACCATCACATTGCCAAGTTATTGTCCGGCAATACCTCCATACAACATTTCCCAATCGGTAGGTAGGGAGGCGAGGATCGATTGAACGGCCAGCGCGATCACCTGATCTTTCATCATTAGATTTCTTTTTATGGGGATATCTAAAGAGCAATATGTACAAAAGTAAACCTTCAGATCTGAATGACTTAAAAGAACGAATAACGATTGCGATTAGGTCAGTCANTTGCTGCAACGAAATTGCTTTGTTGATGGTATCTTAGTAATAACTACCTTGTCATGCATTGGCATGTTGAAAAAAAATGATATTACATCATTAGTTAATTGTAAAACAATCAAAACTATATGCTAGCACAGGTTTTCACCAATCATTTTAGATTGGCCAGATTATCAGCAATGGTATGATGTTATTCGACTTTCGTGTCAGCACTCCTTCATGTACGAAATAAATACGTTCATCAATTACATAATTTCATCTGATATCGAATAAATGCCGAAAATAAAATATCAGGTTCATTAATACTTGCAACCAATGCTGAATTAGAACAGATGAAAGTGGAACTTCAGCGACGTTATTTGTTGATAAGGTTGAAAACATCATGAATTTGAAAAGGCACGGTGGCTGGAAGTCAACAAATGTCGCTGAAGGAAAACCACTGAAAAATTTTCAGATAAAAACAATAAATATGAAAAGGAAACCATACCTTCTTGTTCTGACTCCAACGAAAGGCATTTGAATATACCAAGCACTTCAAAAAATTGAACCCCTTCAATATTAGCAATGGCTGAAATTTTCATATAAATGAGAATTAGAATGTCTCTCTTAGTACCTATCTTCTATTCGAAATTCAATTTGTAGATAGCAACGTCTAAATTGGTATCAAATTGCCAAAAACGACTCTCCTCGATAGGAAGACGTACCTGGCCAGTATGGCCAGGAATCCAGACCAGAGGGTCCCCTGGGTAAGTTTGATACTTTTTTAGATGCACTGAATGAATTGTTTGAAAAATTCCAAAATTGCTATTTTATTGTTTGCGAATATTTCAGTAAAACATAGACGATTTGGATAATATCCTAAATATCTCCGAGCCAACTTGATTAACATCAAACTCTGCATCAACTATCTTAAATTGGCCTTTTTTCTATGAATAATTTCTTCATATTGCCTTCAATTATCAGTAAAATAATGCAAAACGCGACGGTTTAATAAAAAAGCCCAAAGAATTCTTCAACGGTTCCCTATCAAATTTAAATTGAAACCATTTCATGAAACTGATGAAATTATTAATTCCTCTGAGTTATTTTATTTACTTTTGGCCTCTTGTTTTCCCGAAACATTTTCCACAAAAAAAGTGCCGCTCAAAGAAAAATATAACTTCAGAGTTTTACATATATTCAGTGGGCATTCTTGAGGACTGGCTGTAAATCAAATTAATTAAAAGAACAATTTGTTCAGGCCGGTCTCGACTATTCCCCTGGCTAATACCACGAAGGGCGTTGAATTATATCCAACAGATATCAGGGCAGGGATCTTCACAGAAGTATTTCCTGCATAATATACTGTTGACGATACAACTGCTGGAATCTATTTTTAATTATAGGAACGGGCACACTTGCAGACCAGTTTCGGGCTATTTGGCCTATCATCAGTGCGAAGTAGTGGCAGGAATCACTGCAGGAATACAGAAAATACTTCTGAGAAGATTCCTGCGCTGACACCAGTTGGATATAATCCAACACCCTTCGTGGTATTAGC
>NW_019292215.1:11197-44469 GCF_000500325.1 Leptinotarsa decemlineata | reverse complement strand
GAACAGAAAGTAATTACTCCATTTTAATTTTCATTACAATTATAGTGTTCGTTTGGGATGTTATAATAATAATAATGTTCATTTTCCAACAATTTACAACAGGTATTGAAATAGTAGATAGAAATAGAACAGAAAATAAACATGATAAATCACTGAAACTTAAAGCTTGTGTGTGATGATACCTTAATATAATAAACCATAAAATAGTGGTCATGAAGAAAAATAGTGCATGTGCAAACATAATTTTCACACACTTCTTTTTGAGATTTTCGCTACACAGTTTTACAAAACCGCAACATATGTTTCTGTTTAAAAAAAATCTGTTTTTCCATTAACCAGCTGTCGCACCCCTACGAACGACAACCCTCAGAAGTCAAAACTTGTGCGAGCTAAGGATTAACGAGGTCTTACCTTTTAACGTGTGATTCCTAACACGGTATGAACGATAGCAAGTAAAGAACGATCGTTCAGACTAGGGGTTGAACCACCGACCAACACGGCAGTCAATTCGAGTGAGTGAACAAAGCACCCACGCCGAACCGCTTGGCTACCGACCGCTATAGAATAGCTTCTTCATTATCAATTTTCAGAAAGACTGGTTCAAAAATTAGTTCAAACAAGACACTTACATACTGAGGATTATGTCTGAAACGTGTATAAACCTTTAATTGAGCATGGAAACTGCAGCAAAAAATCAGAGAAAAAACACGCGATCCAAAAAAGAGGGGAGAAACATTGAGAATTGAAGAATTATTTACGAAAAACAACAAATGAGTCAATCAGAAACACGAAAAAATTATTCCATTGAAAACAATAAAACAATCATAAATCTGTCGGCAAAACACAAAACATCATTGTCAATATTTGGGAGCATTTCACAACACAATCCATTCCTTGATAATGAGGAATCCGCTACCTGTGAAATATATCTTACAACGCGGTTTCGAATTTAATGTCATATTTAATTGTTTTTCACCTTATTGATGATCTGAGTGATTGTTTTCAATTAGTCGGTCTGGTTGGCCTTTGTAGGAATAAATTATTGGTGAGATTCAATTCCAAATATGGACACAATTCATAAGATGAATTTCGGAGTAATTTGCGACCTTGGAGCCGGAATAATACTTTTGTGATTATGAAGCGTCTAACGTAGAACGATAATTATACATTCTTAATGATTGAATATGATTGTATATTGTTTTGCTCATTGGGAGAAATGTCCTTCCCAAGATCTCGGGTGGTAATATAAATTATTTCTAATTCTCATACATTTATACCATCAGTGTAATTTTAAATTAGTATAGGTCAACGATTTACATATAAATTGAAAAGGATTGGTCCTTAATCCATACCCTGTGACACACCCAGCTTAATAATTCACTTCTACGTTGGTATGCATTTTATATAAAAAGTATATCTCTCAGAGTCAGGTGTGCAGCTAGCTAACTTTCCAAAAGTTCCACTGAATTAATTTATGTTTGTGGGTCCCATAATGGAACCTTGTGGAGCTCCCAAACCAGGCTCATCGGAGTCGATTATTGGTTTTATATGATTTCAAATGGTCCTCCTCACGAAAATAAGTAGTTTTCATGAAGGAGCTCTAAAACAACGCATTTTTAACTTATCATTCAACCTTATTTCTTAAAAAAATTATTCAGATACTTAAAAAAGAGGAATGAAATGATGCATTCAAGGGATTCGTTTCTATTTCACCATTTGGCAACATCGGTTATAGCTAATAAAGGACAATGAATCTGTTATATCGAGAAAAAATATTCCACGCCTTCATCGCCGATATGAAGCGAGATTCCAAAAAAACTACGCGTTCTCTGACAGTTGTAGAGTTTGGATTTCTGAGGAAAACGCATTTTTTAAAGACAAAACACAAGCACTACAGAAAACTCCTTAAGGTCCGCTCAAAGAACACCTTAGTCCTTAGTGTATTTCTGATATGTTACGCTCTTGGACCTTGGAACTTGGAACTTGATGTTCCTGTCTACCAAGGTTGCAAGAAGATGTTTGTGTCTCCAATCAGGCGGATAGCTCTTTTCAGAATGAAATCCAGTAGCTTCAGGGTATGCTTAGGCGCGGAGCTCCATCCATGAGAACAATACTCTGCAGAAGGTCTGATCTGAACTTTATGAAGCATCAAAAGTTGCTGAGTTTCTGGTTCGAAACAGTGTTTGAAGCTTTTGGGAAGCGACTTTTGCAGTTCCAGCGATTGTGCCAAGACATATTGGTGTCAATCTTAACCCTCAACAAACTTATCGAAGCAGAAAGCGGAATTGTTTGTCCTGACATCATTATAGTTACAGTATAATTTCTCTTAGAGTGGTTGTCTGTCTGTTTCGTATATTCGATGAATTATATGAAGGTCATTGTTCTGCAAAGTTCGCGACTAGGTACGTTTCTCGATGTCTCATCAACTTTAAATATCGCTCCGCATCAATCACCGACAATTAGCTACCAAATTAGGTGTAATATTCTCATGAGTGGGACAAGAAAGTTCAACAATGATATTAATGAATATTACTGGAGTTTTTTTCCAACACCAAATCGTTATTTTTAAAACCTCGACACGTGTTTCGATCACCAAGTGATCATCTTCAAGAGGAAGATTAAACTAGAAACTAACGCGAAGCTAACGCTATTTATGCTATACAGGTAAACTCTACAGGTGTACAAGGCATACAGGTTTACCACCCTAAATTAATTTTACAATTTTGCCTTATCTATTATTTTACGTTATATGTTTAACTGTATATAAAACAATTTTCAGCTATATAAAATTAATTTCACGATATTGCCTATCTAAATTCATTTTTTGCAATATGTTTTTATGTAGTAATCAGTAAACCCAACAATATTATTTTAACAAGCTATACAGTATGCTATTTGGTATAGGTCCGTCATCGTTATTCATAATATTATTGTGTTTACTTATTTCCACACTCTCATAGGCATCTAATTGTCTGTTGTTGTTAACTTGCCTAACTAATCTAAATAACTGAAGTCTATGGAATGGTTTTGTTGCAAAATATGATGGGCGACTGCTGATTCGTATATTGGTGGTATGTAACTGAGATGTATTTATTTTGGTTTTTGTCCATTCTGAAAGTCGAGATTTCGTTCATTCTTAACCTAGACTTCTTCTTCTTTATTATGTCATCTATAATACCCCTCGAGAAACCGTTAGTGGCTGCTATTTCCTATATTGTACGTCTTTCTTTTGTGAACCTATCATGTGTTAGAGGGAAAGACAAAAGACGATGCACTAAAAAATTCAACCCAGCCCGTTTGTGCTGTCCACAGTGATGTGAACTGTCAGGAATATACCTGTACGTGCTTGTTTCTTTTCTAAATATATCGTAGTCTAACCCTCCATATTGGCTCCTCATTACCAAAACGTCTATAAATGGTAGTTTTCCATTATTTTCTAACTCATACGTGAATTTTATTGATGGACATCTATTATTTAAAAAGGAAACAAAGTCCTCAATATTCGATTTTTTGCTATCGAATATCGCGAAAATATCATCCACATACCTTTGCCAAATCCTGAGAAAATACTTTGACTTTTCTTTGGTTTCCATTTCGAATCTGCTCGTGAACAGCTCTGCCAGGTAGGGGGACAAGGGGTTTCCCATGGCAGTTCCTTCCTGTTGTTCATAAAAGCAACCTTCTACCTGGAACCGATTTTGTTTCATACACAAATTAGTAAGAGAAACGAATTCATCGATTTCGTCATTATTGAAATTATTTTTCTTAAGTAATTCCCTGAGGTATTGCAAGGTCTGTGGAATTGGGACGCTAGGAAATAAGGACCTAACATCAAAAAATACCAACATCTCACCTTCTTGTAGAACCATGTATTTTGTATGTTGTATGAACTCTAAAAAGAGTTTTTTATACTAAAACCTGGTTCCGCAATAGACAAGGTTTCAAATTCCTTAGTGAGCCACTTTGCTATGTGGTAGGTAGGAGCTCCAATAGCTGACACGATGGGGCGCATTGATTTTCCCGGTTTTTGGATTTTTGGGAGGCAATTTAGTTTCGACACCGTTGGGTTGGAAACTTGTAACTTCCGTTTCAGTTGAGAGGTAAGTATGTTGTCGCATTTCTTGAGGACGTTTTTTTTCGCATACGGTCCGTTAGTAATGAGAGTATTGACCCTTTCGTAGTAGTCCGATTTATCCAGAATTACTACTTTGTTACCTTTGTCGGCTTTCAAATAAAAAACGTCTTTGTCTTTCAATCGTTTGATAAGTTTCTTTTGGTTTTTTATCGTTATTGATTTGGTGTTGGGAAAAAACTCCAGTAATATTCATTTCTACACCAAAGGTTAGAAAGAGTGCATCATAAATGATATTAATTATTTTGATTCGTGAACGGTAGCCCAGACCCTTTCCAAGATTTTAAAATTCGAATCAGTAATAAAAGATTTCAGGCAGGAGCACAGTGTGTTCATTTAGTGAGTGTGAAAATACGAGTTCTGGATTATTTTTCATTACTAATACCCACGATTAGGAATTGAATTGCCGTGTTCCATTTTTAACAACTAGTGTTGTGAGCTTAGTTGTTATAACCTCTTTTAAAGGGGATATAAAGCTGAAATCAGATTCTAAGGCCACCCTTCATCAAAGGGTTTATGTGAAGTTATCCACGCTTTTTGACGTGTAGACCATCGACATCGGGATAGAGGAGAATATCCGTCCACTGTTGCCAAGTTTCGCATAATTCCTAGCCACGCTTTTGTATGCCCCAAATTACAATATATAATGAAAATAATAGTTTGAGGAGATTTTAAGGATGCCCTGAATGTATTAGAAACGAAAAATTCCTAATTCATCTTATCTTTTAATTTCTTGAAAAAATTTTGCAGAGTATGAAAGTGGAAAAAATAAAAACTGATATTTTTAACATATTTTTTCTCATATCTCCGGTAATAGTGGATGATCGTTGATGAATTTCGCATAATACATTCAGGGCATCCTTAAAATCTCCTCAAACTATTATTTTCATAATATATTACAATTTGGGGCATACAAAAGCGTGGCTAGGAATTATGTGAAACTTGGCAACAGTGGATGGATATTCTCCTCTATCCCGAAGTCGATGGTCTACAAGTCAAAAAGCGTGGCTAGAAAAGCGTGGATAACTTCACATAAACCATGAAAGGTACGGATAAAATAGTTGATAAACTATTCTATAGTCCTATTCTATAGTCCTCTAGGCCTTTTTTATTTTATGCCCTTGGATAATGTAATAAAAGATTTTCTGAAATTCGAAAGCCTGACAGTTCCGCTACTTCCTGGAAGTTGTGGGAGTGCATTTTCAACTTCTCAGGTTGCTGCCAAAAAGGGAAGAAAGCTAACGAATCGGATGAGTACCACCATTATTTCTTTGATTATTGCCTTTTTCTTTTGACACATAATTTCGTCACCAGCCAAGTTATTTGTAGTTATTGTCAAGCTATAACTTGTTTAACTATATAAATAAATTAGACTTGTGTCAACCCCTAGTACGTACAGAACTAGGTGTTAGTATATTAGAAAGTGAGTTTGTAAAGTCACGTAATATAGACGTTCTCTCTCTCTCTCTCTCTCTCTCTTTCCAAAGAAAAAGGTTGCATTAATTGAACTACTTAGGAAATACGAACCACCCGTCTTCACTGAGCTAACCAGTGCTCTACCTTACCTCAAATACTGGATTTCGGTAGAGCACTATAAAATTTTGATACTGTTTCACCCTTCAGAGTAACAACTGATAAAACTCTTACACCTTATATAAAGACTCCTTCTGGGCCAGGAAAAAGCCCGTAACACAGAGACATTTATATTTTTGGAGAAAACCGATGCCTGGGTATTCATGGCATTGAATTGAACCTGGACCCCAATTCGAAATCACTTCTAGACCCTCATTAAAATATGCAACCTCCTGCTGCCGGTGAAGTTGTGGACTCGCAGCCGATGTTCTGGAATCCAAATGGAATGACGAGACAAGTGTGATGTCGTCAGCAAAGTAATATATTGGATTCTTGCTTTCTTCCAATGTGTTGTTGATCCACAATAAAAAGAGGGTTGAAGACAACATGGATCCCTGGGGAACACCAGCGTTGATGGTTAAAGTCTTTGATAGATATCCATCGACGACCACTTTCAGGGAACGTTCTTTCAGGAAGCTGCAGAGCCATACACAAATGATCCGACAAGTCTTAGTATCGAAGTTTGTCCAGCAAACCCTCATGACACACACAGTCAAAGGCCTCAGAAATATCAAGCGCAAGACTAACGCTTTGTAACAGACTGTAAAGCTCGTTTTCGTGTCAACTCAATATTTAACGCCCTTTGACTGTACGGACGAGATTTTGAGCTCCAGATCAGTGAATTTTAAATTTTTAAGTGACACCGTGTAGTTACAGTAGAAACACGGTAATCCAGGGTTAGATTTTGCTTGAAGTTCCTGGGAATTTAACCTGTTCACCAGCTGGAAAGACACTGTTTAAGAAAATGAACGAAACAATCGGTTTTGAATCTTCATACCACCTGCAAAAGAGGCTGAAGAAAACCACGAACTCGAGTAACACCCTGATGTACTGTAAGTATTAACAGGCCTAAGGAAGCTATTATATATCGAAACGTATTGAGGTTTCGTAACCTGTACATGAAAAGTGCCATTACCTTACGTTGCCCTGACCCAAAAAACTTACAACTTAGCATATTCACGTTGTCTAGCACCACCACTGCCAAGGGAATTCCTACTCCTCCGTACTCTCTCCCTTTCGTGTCGCTGACGCATAACATTGTCCACATGGAGGGACGAAGTAACGGGTGAAGATTGCCCTTTTTTATTCAGCTTTCTTATTTCTTACATTGCCCATGTTATAATTTATTTCTATATCGACGTAATCTTTTACCTATCAACTAACAATTGATAAACTTGGAGACATTAATAACCAAGCCCTCAGACCAGTTCTTTTGATCAGCGGTAAGCTCGTAGCTTGCCAATCATCCTTCTCGTTCATCCCTCACCACATTTTCTGCCTGTTCGTTCACAAACCTGATCCACCCCCCCCTTCCTTCGGTTCTCTCCTCTCAATATAATATCTTCATTTTCTCGTGCCATACGTTCTTTTCATTCGCGTCATCCACTGTCGACTTTCCAAATATGGATAATTCATCTCTCATGAATTCTTTGCCAAAAATATACTCACCGGTTTTTGTTTCAACCGTTTTTTTTTTGCAGGGATTACTTTCCTCTAATTCAGTTTGTTGGTGGAATAATGGTTTGAATGGAGCGACGAAAAGTTTAGTTTATCATGGATACGTGAACCCAGGGGCATTATTGGTGGGATCAGAACCATGCGCGCTGGAAATATTGAGAAACGCTTGGGCAAGAAGGGTTCTACAACCACCGCCTGGATACCAAATAGTAGCTTTAGGTATGGAAATAATTGCGTCATTTTTAAAGTGAATTTTAGTATTTTCAAAACGTGCAAGGGTTGAAGGACCTCAATTCATCGTGTTCAGAGGGCATTCCATACCTTTAGCCGGTTTTGGATTATGGAAACTATCTGATTTCTTTATCTTGAGTAATTGTTTTGATTTCGTATCTTGCAGAAGACGTAGAACATTGTGCCACCGCCCCAGTAACCCAGACCCAATGGACCCCCCTTCCCGAAGCCGTTTGCTCTGTTATCCTGAGATTGTCGAGCCAAGGAAGACCGGCCGGCATCGAAACTATCAGAGAATCTTTGATTCTTGCATTTCCCCACGTGTCGCCACCTAGCGAGCAGGCCATGTACGATACCCTGGTGCAGTTGATGAAGGAAAGAAAACTGTATAATACGTCTAGTGGATATTTTATAGTAACGCCCGAGTAAGTGCAGATGTCACTACTAGTAGGTTCGCGTATTTGTGTCAATTTTGAATTTACATACTGTTTGAATGGAAACATATATGATAGTCTGTCTCATTTATATTTATTGCTATTTCGAATTGAAAATGGAAGGAAAATGTATAAATTTTGTCGATGACACTGCTGTTATATATTCGGAAGAAAAGTTTTAACTTATTGAACTTGTAATATAAAACAAAAAAAGACACACAATCACACTAGACGAAGACATGACATATGTACCAACAGACACAGACGCAATCTCAGAGTAACGAAAGACAATAGAGAGGCCTCTTCCATCCTTACATTGAAGGCAGCATAACTTTGTTTGTTTAGGGAAGTAAGTTGTACCATAAAACAGTGGCGGTCGGTTTAGTTGATAACCGGAGGGATATTATATATTTATAAAATAAATCATTTCAGGTGAAAATGTATTCTGTTCAAATAGTTCCTACAGGAAATCTGATTTATTATTAATGATTATGAAAATGAGGCCAGTTTATCACCACCTAAGTACCTATTAGATTTTTATTTACGTATGGCTTTATAATAAAGCGCGTGGTTTACTGGGTTGAAATTAAATTATTTCGAATGAACTAATTCATAACAATGATAAATGTTAATTTCAAAAGTAATGAACTATGCTTCATAAAATCAGATGAAGAAATTTGTGATTTATTCTCAGATTTGACAAACAAGCGGTACGGTTTGTAAGCTCCGATATAAAGAGGCAATCATGAATATTTATAATTACGATTGGGGTTTGATATTAGTCTGTGATTTCATTAAAAATTGGTATCTAGGGTTCTTTGTGGACTGACATTATGAAAGGGGATATTTTTGATGTTTGTAATGATCGTTTTTTTCGATCTTATTCTTATAAATGAAGTTTTTGAAACTAGGTTTACATTATTTCATTATTTGACATATCCCAACCAAAAAGAGGTTAAAAAAATGACAATCGTCATTTCTTATTGAATATTGTCTGTATGCAACTCGAAAGCCTCATGCAAAGAAAGAAAAACCAAAACGGAGATCATATTTTTTGTGTGACGTAAGTTAGTTGTTAAGTGAGCAATAACAGATATAACACCGGTTGCATAAGAATAACTATTTAGTATACAGACTGAACATTGAACAGAAAGTTTTTTAATCTGTTCGTCACACATAATAATATCAAACATCAATCGTCTTTATGAATATTCATGATTTCTAATCGAAAATTCTTTATATCGGACCTCACAAACCGTACCGCTTGTTTATCAAATCTAAGAATAAATCACAAATTCCTTCATCTGATTTTCTGAAGCAAAGTTCACTACTTTTGAAATTAACATATTTATCATTGTTATCAATTAGTTCATTTGAAATAATTCAATTTTATCTCAGTAAACCACGCGCTTTATTATAAAGCCATACATAAATGAAAATCTAGATAGTAGGATATCCGTTTCAAAACACATGTATTGTATTGGTATAGGCCACCGTACAGACATGGCAACTCTATGTCTTATTATTATTCTGAGGTTTTAACTGCTTCTCTGTGTTGTATTATGTCACTTATAGGTCATGGGGTCATGTTTTCACAGTGTTGCAGATTATTGCCCTGTGATGAAATGCATACTTATTTCAACATGTCTGTTTTCATGTTCTGTGTTTTTATATGGTTTCTATGGTTTTAACTGCTTCTCTGTGTTGTATTTCTTAACATAAGGATTATAATCAAAGAGAAAAATCACGAACAATCACTAAAAAGGTAAACGGTTGGTGAACTGCAGAGATGTGTTTCTGGATCATTATTCTTCGTCAGTGCAGTATAGTCGAGTGAGAAGAATGAACAACACTCGCTAAAAGATATGAATACGACAAGTTAATGACGTATTGGATTCTCTAGAAATGTATATCACACAGTAACTATACATACAAATAAACACAGACACAATAGTCACAGTCACAGACACAGATACTCATAAACACACAGTCACCCACACAGAACACACACACTCCACAAATAAGCTATAACAAAATTATTGCAATCAACCGTGATTTATTTAGTGTTGAATAGATTAGAAACACAGATAAGTTTTACTTAAAAGTGAGTTTTTATCGATAACGCTTTTCATCACTTATTTTTTTCTCAAAAGCACTTTCAACGAAAACTTTTTTTTCCATCTTCAGAAGACGAAGATCTAGGAGCCAGTCCAGAAACCGGAAAAAAGATGAAATCAACATGGACTACGTTCCGAATAAGTCGATGCTCATGTCGACTGAAGAGGCAATGGCCATGGTTCATGGAGATATGGCTACTGTAAGGGATGGAAATATAACCCACCAATGTATACAGACCAATTTAGCGGATGTTATTTGTGGAGGTAAAATAATTATTAAAAAATTAATAATGATAATTAATAATGAATGAAAGAGTTGCTTTTCGTCCCCTATTGAAACCTTCCAATTTTTGTTACCATATATCGCGTGGTTCAAAAATTAATAGGTGGGAACTTACTCTAGTCTAGTACTGTATAACTCTTTTTTCAATTTTACTGTTGTAGGAAACGCCAGTGATAAAATACTTTACCCGAGAACGAAGAGACGATCCGCGTCTTTTCCCGCCCCCAGAAGCCCAGACCGAAGGGGTTCTTTTCGACTCTGGAGTTCTAGCAGGAGGTTAAGAAGATCGGCTTCGACTAGGACCATCGCCAAGCATTACGTCGATACCAGTAGCAGTACCGAATACCCCAACAGTGGAGATTCGACACCCACACCAAGTATGATTACTTATTATTTTCAATACTGCCGTACTTGATAATATTATTTTGAAAAATATTCAATTTGTCAAAGTTTATGTAGAACTAGGTGACCCAGAGAACTTAGAATTAATAAATATATATCATCAGCTGAGTTACATTGAAAATATTTCAAAAAGGTTGTGTTTCATCAAATCAGTAAATATTGAACATATCTTTACAGAAAAAGAATCTTTGCTGTCCAGGCTTTTCCGAAGATCAAAGCGTTCGCAATGTCACATTGGAACGTTCAGTGCTCAATTTCCTCCTACGGAATGGTTCAACTCCAAAGCAGTACACTTACATAATGTAGGGACCCAAACTTCGGCAACAGAAAAGGTATACATTTTTCAAATTATTAAAGATTTTTCAACCTCCGTCATCGAGACACAACACCACCAATACACCAAAAAAATAATTGCATTTCGTTGGCACAAAACATCAAAACAATAATGGCTTTGCCCAATACCACTAATCAACTTCATAGTTATCCCTAAACATATTTATTCTGCCTTCATCTGCTATTTCGCTTATAACACACCTGTATATTATGATCAACTACTCTGGAAATTTATATTCTAGCAATAACTCCAAAAGACTGAAGTCTTCAGAAGACGATCTTGGTGTTAGGTCAATATCCTGTCTTTTCATCTGTATTCAGAAGTAGTTAATACATATTATCATACTGTATTTTTCAGGAAACGGGTCTCAATATCGCCGCCTACTTGGAAACCTGCGACATTGGCTCATCGAGATCCGCCACGTTACCACGAAACCACCGAAGATTGCCGTCCGGTGATCTAAACTACGGAACGCCCTTAACCGGGTCCAGAGAAAACTCTCCCGTATCGAGATACGCCAACTCCTCGTACGCCACCAGTACCTTACCGAGGAAACACGGCTACAGAAGTAGGGAAAGCTCAAGGAAAACTAGCAGGAGCAGCCTAACCAAGCCCCAGGTCGTGACCGAAGTCAAAGTCGAAGAGAAACCGCAAGAAACGGAACCTTCATCGAAGTTCAACGAGAGGCTGTGCGTACCAGCTGCAGAATCCACCAAAACTAGTCATAGATGCACAACGAATTTCAGCTACGAGGAAAACGCCGGTTCACCGACAGATTCCCCGGTAAAGAACCTCTCCAGCATAGACAACAGTGGCCCAAGCAGCATCGAATCGCACAAGAGCAGCAAAACCGGCAGTTCCCTAACTAGCGGGCCATCTAGTTTGGAGTCGCACAAGACAGTCATCAACAAGAGCCTGGTGGATTCGCCCATTAGGATAGACCCGAGGATACCGAAGAAGATCCACAGGAAAGACAAGAGCAAGTACAGCCCCAAAGTCAGTACCGCGGCAGCTCCCAAATCCTCGATGTCGCACAGCAACTCGTTCACACTCCAAGTGACGACGAACCAGAACGGATTGAACGTGAACAACAAGATAAACGCCAGCGCCACTACGGCCATCAACGGCGGCGCAGGCGGAAACACGAAGATATTCGTCCAGAACTGTCCAGTGAGGTCGGTGATCACTTTCGAGAACGGGCAGGACGACGGGAATCCCAACTTGGTGATTATCAACGGTGGCGAGAAGAGCGACGTAGCGGCGTCAGCGAGCGAGACAGACGACTTCAAACCAGCCAAGAACACGAACCACATGAAAGAGTCGCTGCACAGCTTGAACAATTCCAGAGACACGATTAACAACGAGTCGAAATTCGAGACGATGAACAACAGCAGGAAACTCTCGCTCCAGTTGCCGTCTAGGGACAGCTTGAACTACCACAACGTGATCAAGAACGTCTCGCACAACCAGTTCAATTCCAACTCGAACCCGGACTCGCCAATAGCGAACACTTTCAGGGAGATATCGAAGACCCCGCTGTTCAAGAGCAGCCCTCCTAGTCCGACGAAGAGCTTCGAAGGTATCTCGCCGCTCTCCTCTGGCAAGTTCATCAAGAACGAGGTGGGGTCGAAAACGTCCCTGGAAAAGTCTTTCCAGCTTTTGGAAAACGGCAAAGGCGCCGACAAAAACATAATGGGTTCCGAGCCGAACATTTGCTTTAAAGAACGGACGCTGACCAGAGAGAACAGCAACCATCAGTTTCCCAGCCTGAGTGACCTCAGCTTTAATTTCACGAGTTTGGCCGCTCAGAAAATTCTGAAGGGCGTCAGCATCAACAGCGTCGATACGCTGGTCGAATTGAATATGGCTGCCAACGTCGAGAAGCAGAACAACTGCGACGTCGTGCACACGGATTTCGGATTAGTGTAGCTTTTCTTTTGCAAACTTTTTGAAGGTAAAGTTCGCATAAGAGTAGATGCGTACGCGCTTGAAATTGAAGAGATGTCCCTCATCGGCGTCAAAATGTACTAAACATCCGATTATCGTGACTTTCAATTATGGTGGCGACATCCTATGTCACAAATGGAAAACTTTTTTAGTTAATCACGTTTCTTGATGATGTGCTATTTGGCAAGACTTCAGATTGGGTTTTACAAAATGAAAAATATGCATGATGGTTGACAACTGACTTTACTATTTTCTGCAAGTGGCCGCATATGATGACGTGTAGGTCAATTTGTATTGACAAGGGTGCGTTCAATAATGCCTAACTTCATATCAAATTCCCCTCACTAGATAAAATCACATTCATTGTCACTTTCAGAAAATTCAAGCAACCAAAGATAACAACTTATTCATGCAATGTACAATTTCACATGATATTTTTTCTTTAAAAGTACCTATTGAGGAAACGCTTTTTGTGAAACTTTCATCTTGAAATACGAACTAACACTTTGTTACACCTTAATTTGTATCAATATAACTCTATATGTTATAATGAACACTCCACGTTTTCTTTCCCTCCACAGAATTAAAAATGAACAACTTCAATGAGATATAACCGAAACTCTTGACAAATAGATTAACAGTTGTTACCTTTATGTAACATAACCATCCAACTTGGTTTTTCTAAATTTTCCCACCTGACCTCGATGTCGAAGGAAGAATTTCTATATATTCAAACCCTTATTCAGGCATAGACTAAAGTACCTAGAGCTACTACTATTACTCACACCGTTGCCGTCCACTGTTACGTTATAATGTGTATTACCAACAACTGAATCAGTTGACACAAAACTGCTAAAGCTCAAGCTCACATTTTTTAATGATATATTTTCACACTGTCTCTTACATTCAGGCAACGGCACTATTCGTGTCTTCTACATCTATATTTTCTTAATTCTCGTGAGGCTTGTCATCCCTTAACCCTAAATATCTGCTATTGCTAGTTCCTCAGAGGAAGGTTCGACGTTATCACAAACTGTTGGTAATCTGGATTTTTTTGTTGCTGAGGCCATTGAATCGAAAAGAAGAAACTGAATTTTTTGAAAAATTTCTGTTTCTTCTCAGTATTTCACCATCGTCAGTAATAATTCTTTAAGATCTAAATCCTACTAACTGCGCCATGTGTTACTTGGCAAGACCTCAGATGGTGTTCAACTAATTGAGATGCGTGCATGCTGGGTAAAACTGAGATCATTTTCTTCTGTAATTGTCCACGTATGAGACGTGGCTATGTCAGTCTCTATTGATAAGGAGATTCACTAATACCTGACTTCATAACACATTCGTGGGAGAGATTAAAATATCTACGTGAAACTTGTAGAAATACTTGAAGTGAGAAACATAAAAATAGCAGCCAGGTAACTAAGTGTGCATAAGAAGATATATTTTCACTGACGAATTTCCAGAAATGAAATATTTTGGGTACCAGGTTTTCTCATTATGTTTGATTTTGTCCTGTCCCGTGACATAGAAGTTTAATCTCCATACTGGACGATTTCAGAATCCAAATCCTCTATGGCACTCAAATATTGAAATTTGCTTGTCAATTTTTCAATACATTGAAGTTTCATGATACTAGTTTCCTAATGCAATCAGGACTTACTTTATATTGCATGAAAATATCACAAAACAAATATTGACCCGAGCTTTATCACTAACCTGTTGATTTTTATTTCTATGTCAAATAGGATCTTCAGTTCAAATTGAAAGGGGTATATTTTTAAGAGAGATTCATTTTTGAAAAAACAATTGGAATATTAGGAAAGACTTAACAAAGGGAGTTGTATGCTTTGTAAAGTATTTGGATGTCTGAGCTACCATGAACATAGTGAATATCGCGATATGATATTTGAATGTAAAATTTAACAAGTCAATGTACTAGTGGCCTAAATTCTTAAAATATTTTTGCGAAAATTTTATTGATTGTATACAAGGATATTTTAGAGTTGTAGTAATTTTGTAATTTTGTATATTTATTATATATTGTATGTAATTATTATGTATGCAGCTATCTCGTAACCATTGTACAGATTAACAATAATAAATATTTACCATTATGAATTGATTTCTTTCTATCTAGCACAATTATCAGAGGATGTTTGGAAGATTCAAAGCTAATTATTTCGTTACAACCCTACGACCAAGAATGGTCTCTGTCAATTTCATAATTGATGAAATGTATCGCTGTTAAAAATATGTCAATTGTCAGTTTTGAAATCTCTCAACTGATACTTTCTGTCAATGATAGTGTACTGAGACCAATAATCTCAGGTTGAGAGAGACAGATTGGCGTGGTTTCGGATTTGTCCATGCTGAAATGATTTATTCATGTACAAATAATCTACTTACAAAATTTTTGGCATAAGGAAGTTGTGGTCCACACGAAAATTTAAATGAACATTTCTAGGCAATTACATAAAGCTATAATATTAAACTTACCTATAATAAATAACCAGGCCGCTACTGTAAATTTATATAATAGTTACTTGATAGTTCAAAACAAAATAGTTCACACATCAAAATGTGTAATCACCAAAGTAGATTGACTTGAATCCCCTCGAATAAAACATCCGTAGATTGTACCATCACATACAACATATAAAAAAAATGTATGTTTTTATTGGTTATACTCGGTTATAGGAACCGCGCGAGAACTGAACATTTCAGAGGAACAATGAATTTCAATTATTACGTATAAGTTAGACAACCCACTTTACATTCCAACGCTTTGCGGGTAGCATGTCTTTCAAACACTTCATAATTTAAAATTTCACCAGGCATCGTTTTACACAACATAAACAATGGTATGTTAGGGACAGTTTCAACAAAAACCAAGAACAAAAAATATGCATTTATTTTATAATTGAGACTTTCATATACAATCAGCAGAAATAGTGTGGAGGGGATGTGTAAAAAGAAGAGTCTTAGGTCGATAGAAACTGAATCATAAAACAAGGAATATTTGGAAAATCCACACAATATATACACATATATTTCAGTTTCATAGGGAGTTGTTTTCAATTTTGTCACTTCTGACTAGAACCTATATATATTAGCATTATCAGGAGATGATAATGTCAGTGAATAAATTTCATTTTTTCATCAATTGACTTTATAGACAAAATATATAATCAGAGAGAAAGATCACGACCGATCAAGAGAAAGAGTAGATGGTTGGTGAACTGCAGCAACGTGTTTCTGCCTTCGTCAGTGCAGTACAGCCATATATCAAAGATGGAAAACACCTGGTCACCATCATGAAAGCTAAAGCATGCAGATTCACCAGTAGAAAACCGATATATGTGGCTCCAGTCAGAATATGTTCTATTTATTCTATTACTTTACGTAATACAAAATATTAACAAATTCACTTTGAATTCAGACATGCATTAGTACTCTACAAGAACAAGTAATCTACTCAGGATACTGAAACACACTTTCGCTTCACGAGAGATCCCTGAATTTTGTTGGTATAGGATTTCTCAATCGTCCCCCTCTTAGGATTAGCGGTGAACAAAATTTCGCGAAAATCATGGCCAAACTGAGGTCATACTCAGGTCATGAGGTCATGTTTTCACAATGTTGCAGATTATTGCCCTGTGATAAAATGCATACTTTCAACAAGTCTGTTTTCATATTTTGTATTTTTAAATGGTTTCTATGGTTTTAACTGCTTCTTTGTGTTGTATTTCGTGACGTATCCTATATCATGTCACTTATAGGTCATGAGGTTATGTTTTCACAGTGTTGCAGATTATTGCCCTGTGATGAAATGCATACTTATTTCAACATGTCTGTTTCCATGTTCTGTGTTTTTTATATGATTCCTATGGTTTTAACTGCTTTTCTGTGTTGTATTTCTTGATATAACATAACATAACAATCATAATCAAAGAGAAAAATCACGGACAATCATAAAAAAAATAAACGGTTGGTGAACTGCAGAGATGTGTTTCTGGGTCATTATTCTTCGTCAGTGCATTATAGTCGAGTGAGAAGGATGAACAACGACAAGTTAATGACTTATTGGACTCTCTAGAGATGTATATCACACAGTAACTATTTGGGGTGGTCCTTATTACACTCAAGTTGATGTAGATTAATTAATTTTCAAGATTGTGGAAGGTTGAAAACCTGAAAACCATTAAAAATCATTTCAGTTTTGACTCGAATAGACTGTACTGAAATGAGGTAAATTCTGTGAGCAATATTCTTCAGGGAAACCGTTTTTCTGACTGACATTTGAAAATTTTTTCTGAAAAAAGTATCATTATTTTGAATCATATTCAAGTAGAATCTAGAATCAATTCCATAAAATACCCAATGTTTATTGAATGGTGTGTCAAGAGAACGAGACGAAATCCTGTTATATCCTCGAGAAAGGGTGATATCCTGAAATCGATTTTCCATCAAAATGTGCACAGAGCGTGAATTACAGCCGTCGGAAAATTGCGTCGCGAAAATAAGGTCCGATACGAGTACGTGACCTACCTCACGTCCGACAAGATCAATACCATAAACCGAGACGTAGTTTAGGGCGACTACATTCATGAACGACGTAGTTAGGAAATTCATTCCAAGATTAATCGCATATATCAGCACTTTTGTTTCCAGAAATAAAGAAACGCTGTATCCAAATACATATCTAAAACATACTTGACATTTTAACTTGCGAATGAAAGCAAGAGTCATCCGACCCCAATTTACACATGACACCAATTGAGTTTCGAAAACGACCCACATAAAGGGTCGATAAGGAATCGAACCTGCACACTAGCTATCGACTGAGCTTTACCTACATTTCTTATGAATGAATAGCGGTTTAATGATGGATGATTCTGGTGGATACAGCTGCAGCACCCTTGACATCGAAGACATTCAATATGGATCTTCTCAAACTTTGTGCCTCAAGGAGAAATAATCTTAATCAATCCTTGAGGGTGGTGAAAGAGTAAACGTGTGCTTTTGGTATGGTCTATTTCAAAAGATATTTATTCGCAGAGAAGTGTAGAGGAAAAAGCAGCTCATACCATCTGTATACCGGAGAGTTATGTGGAACAGCTCCACACCAAAAAGGTCATAGCAGTAAAGAACTTCCTTCGCAGCAAGTATCAACATAAACTTCATCAGATCTGATCACAGATCCGTCGCCAATGGAACAACGTTCCTGCTACAAATATGTTCAAATCCAACTTTATGCCTATGTTGGTTTAATAAATTCCTACTCCAAACTTAGTCAAACTTTAATGGAACTAGCTGATGCTTGATATGAAAATCAATATTAAAACTCACTAATCTGCTTGTTTGAAACACGAAACACGTATCGAAGTTTTGTAAATTTTTTATAGTGAAAAAAATAATGAATTTTGAATGAAATAGGAAGGAGCATGAAACGGACAAGTCGGCTGTGACAGAAGACGCACTCAGTGAAGGAGACTACATGATTCTGTTTGAGAATACGGAACTACTATGGTATCCCCGACCAGGGATACCATAGTCGACTAGTACGGGAGGCGATAGAAATTCACAAACACACGGACAACTTCAACAGAAAAGAAGAAGCTGTGAACCTCAATCGAATATGGCAATATGGAATCCCATTTTAAAAAGTTCAAGAATAACACACAACATGACAGCAGGTAGAAAAGAATCAACGAATTTTACTGACAATTTACCTAATCCAAGTACAGGTATTATCACACCAGACTACCTGATCAACATAAGCGCGCTTTACGTTATTTACCTAAGCCAGGTTCACACCAAACTACCAAACTNTTTGACTCGAGGATGATAGTAAACAACGATTGAATGCCATAATATTATTATAACATGTAATTTTCAAAATAAAAGTGATTCTTAAAATTAAAATGGGTAATATTCATCACATAAAATTGGTGAAAACTTCAAGAACTGTAAATCAGTAAATGGATACCTTTAAATCTTCTTTTCTTAGTAGCACCTGCACAACCATCTCGACAAACGTTGCTAGAATGTTGCAGACAGAGATGTGTCTCGCAGGAGGAACATTGAAATTTTTTTAATTTCGTACGCTTCTCTCTCTCTGACATAGTACACAACGTTTACGCTTTGGGTCATTATTTTGAATATTTGGTTGCTGCAAATTTTCTTCTGGATCAACTATTTCTCTGAGCCGGCTTGATATCATAGGCGGCAGACCAGTGTTGGAATTACTACGTCTTCGCAGGTGTTCCCTCACCAACTCATTACCAAGGGCTCGTAAGAAATGCCGCCGCTTTTCAGTTTGACATCCATTTCCAACATTGATAACTTGAGAGTTGATTCCTCCTACATTGAGCATGCTAAAGAATATTACCATTGACCAACGTTTAGTGTTCTGGGCTACATTGTATGAGGAACACAATTTATCTACCACGCCGACTCCTCCTTTAGTTTCATTATAAAACGTAATGATCTCAGGTTTCATTTTATCTTCGGTATATAGATTCATAAATTTTATCATCGAAATGTAAACTTGAGATGAGTACAGCATGTTTGTTTTTCTTAGGAACGTAGGATACTATTGTTCCTTCTTTTCTGAAACCAAACATACTGGATGGTATAGAACGGTATTTCAGGACTTTCAACTGGTTTGGAATTTGCCATTTGTTCTTTTTCATTGTTCCTACTATGGACAACTTATGGTTTGTAGATAAATCTTGCACAACTAATTATCCATAGTCACGTCTCGTCCAGTGTTGTGTATGGGTGATATCATCCTTTTCACAACATCAATGCTTTTATTGCTCATGGAATATGGTCGGTCTGGTTGTAGTCCGGCATAAATTTCTATATTACTAGTATAATATGTTTTGGCATCAACAAAGGGCAAAAATCTTAATACCATACTTGGCCGGTTTTGACGGTATATATTGAATGGAGTTGCATCTGCCACGAAAAGCTTCAAGCTTTTCATCAATTGTCACATTTGCTTCTAGTGAATAACACTTTGTACTGTTGGTTACGAACATTTCGAATTTTTCTCTTATAGGAGCTAAACGATCATTCTTTTTTCTCTCATCTCTGGTCTCTCGATTATCGAACCTTATAGAACGAAATAGAAACCTGAAGCGCATCAATCCCATGGTCAATCTAAAAATTTCGACACCGTTTCCTTATGTATCCCACAGCTTCTCTAAATTCAATCGACCGCCTTTATACAGTCCAGCCAAATAAAGCAGCCCTATGAATGCTTTGATTTCAGTGAGATTAGTAGTACGGGCGTCTCTATCTCTGCTGAAATTTACTTGTATACTCATTATATGCTGATTGGTATAGGTCACTATCAAGTTCAGAATGGTTTCATCGAATAGACATTGCCATATTTCAAGGCACCCCCTTGCTTGACCAGCCTTACCAATAACTCCTGGTAGGCGCAAAAGAATATTTTGCTTCTCTAACCTTCTTCTTCTTCTGTTGTAGCGTGTCTTTTTCCAAACGTAATTGTCGGTAATGTTTCCATTTTTCTTTCTGAGAGCTATATAACAATTTTCATTTTCGTTATCTGACGCTATACTTCCGTCCGAATCGTTTTGTTCACTATCCGAACATCCATCTCTTTCTTCTATGTGTTCAGAAGAGTCTGTGTCATTTGCTTCATCTAAGACCTCCCCAACTGGATCATCATCGTCTTCAAGAAGGAACCTTTGCAGTTCTAATACATCTGCTTCATTATCAAACTTATACACTCTTTTGGATGCCATAATTCACTGTAAGAATAAAAAACTATGATAAGTTATAAAAATATTTTCGCTTAGACAATTGTAGTCGTGGGTATCTCTCAGATACAAGTGACTCTTCATTTATTGGTTCTTAGTCCAAGAGAAAAATATTCAAAGGTATTGTTGGTAAAACATAAAGTATTGCCTTCACGTTGATAAAACAACAAGGATTATTGAAACTTACATTAATGATCACGGGGTATCTCTCAGATACAAATAGCACTTTTCAGCTGAATCGTTCACTGCGACGAGTTCTTACCATTACTAACATTTTCCAGTTTGTGAGACAGGAAGGTAGACGACGGCACAACCCCACTACTCAGCAGATTCACAACCAATGCGCTAAAGAATTGCCGGCATATATCTGTCAGATACGCGCGACTACTGGAAGGTTAAGGAAAAATTTGCAATCTGGAAAAAGAAATCAGCTTCGAAGAAGATCCGGATTTGTGTTTCTTCAAGAGTTTACTTCCATATATGCGGGAATTAGGCTCAGGCCTTAGTCTGAGTCCGTGGGAAAATTCAAGACCTTATCTTGAATGAATATGAAAAAAGAAATTTGTCTGTGGGAGCCCCTCAATTTGGCCACGAGTATGATAAATGTACCCAGTACTCATCATTGTCAAATTCTACTGATGTTTCATGCTTTTCGATGAAACAACAATCATTAGATTCGTATGGTGGAACATCTACAACTCAACAGCAAGTTCCTTTTTTCATAATATGTAACTCTTTTATTTAACGTTTATGTTCTGATGTTTAGTTTCAATGATTTTGTTTATTTATTAAAGAGAGGTATGATTGTTACTTTTCCGCTGTCAGTTAGATACTGGCTTCATTTCACTGCGTCCAGGATGCATTGCTCCTCCACCATCCACCTTTTCCATCCACCCTCCAAGCGACCACCTAGCATCCTGCAGTGCGGCCCTGGATTTAGCGCCACAAAGCAACGAGTCCAATGGAGCTTTCAGACGAAAAGTGGGAGCGGCCACGTCTGGGGAGACGATAGCTTTTACGTCTCCTGCACCTCGAGCCGGGGAGCCACGTCTCCACCTCAAAATGCATAAGGATGAGTGGGGACTTCCTCACGAGGAGTGAAAACGGCTCTCCCTAGTTGATGCTTTGCACTATCATGGCAGATAATTACTGTCTGCAACCGACCCGCTCTTTGGGATAAAAGTCTCGGCATTTATAAGGACCGAAATGAAGTCGTGAAAAGTTGGTTGGAAGTCTGCAAGGTGCTGAACGTAGATTTCATAACTGTATCCATCCCATTCTTGAACGTTGACGTTTCTGTCGACGGTAGAGGAGGTACATGGCAAGGAGCCTCAAGGAGCCAGGAGCTAAACAGGCTCCCGATGTGAATGGACGGTAGGTAAGAGTGGTAAACGCTCCTTTATGGGAGCAAGAGACGTGAAGCACCCCTTGTGAAAGTGTCCTTACGCTGCGGTAATATCTAGTCATCGGAGATATCAACTCAGGATGCATAAATTTCTGAAAAAAGATGGTGGATCTCCTACGCCTTTGTAAGAAAATGATAAATCGACAAAAAGCAAAATTTGTTAAGATTATTGAAAGTATTCCATAATATTTCGAATGAGGATAAGGTTATTGTAAAAACATTATAACACACGATCATCGACACAGGGCCGACACGTTTTGAAACCATTCATTGTTATTATACAAACAATTAATAATGAATCATATGAACTTGACCACGTATATAAATGTGAAAAACCACATGTCATGGATAATCGATTGACCTAATGAAAATTGATCTTGTCACTTTTGTGTAATATAAGTCGATACATCTGCAGCCTCCTCTAAAATGTACCTAGTCCAATGAACTATCTGTATTATCTCATGATCAAGACTGGCAGACTGTTGTAAGTATAGAAATAAAGTACCTACTTACTCGTAAGTGCATAACGGCTGTGTCAAATACGTACTTTTCATTTCTCCAAAGTATTACTCACTAAGTATAGAGTACTAAAAGTTGGTACTCAAGTATTGAGCATCCTTTATTTTACTCTGAAACTAAGTATCAGGTACCACTACTTTCGAAGTGCGTTTCAATAATTAAGTTACCATCATCAAGAGATGAGACAGTTCTATAATACTGATGTGGTGAAAGTGTTTTTGAATTCTCGAGTACTGAATTTTTCTTATAACTTTATTATTTTTCGTTAAACTTGGATTCTGAAAGATAATATTCACACTGCTTGAAGAAAATCATGGCAAACATATTCTATACTCTTGACAGGTTCTCAATACTTGAAAAACAAAACTTAGGTACCCAGTACCAGTCACTCAAAGTACAGATTCAAATTCAAATACCAGTACTTTCATTTCGAAGGAAAAAAATTCAAGTGTCATCATCTTTTTTATGAAAGTACTTTAAAGCATATTACTTGGAGTTGCCAAAATACTGATTATTACACTTCAAACAGCGTATTTGTATATAACGTGGACCAATCAGATGAACTCAGCAAAAGTGCGGTCCAATCAAGAGTGAGTATTCGCTTGGACTTCCTGGACCTCCCCCCGCCATTCCCCCACCACCATCCAGAATTATAAATATGAGTAAATACGGAGCTCGCCACTCAGTCGACGGTAAAACTTTGAGATATAACGTCCGTCTTCGCAGTCAACGCATATACCACTGCCGCAGTAGCAGACGAAACGTTTCGTACACGTTTCAACAACGGCCTCCCGGATTTTGTTTTCTCTGATAGTGACTCCGGTTGTGAGAGCATGTTCTTTCATAACTCAGGTATATTTTTGTTTTGAGGTGAAATATCTGTAGAGGAAAGGCAGAATTCTTATATATCATTTGAAACGAGCAGCTAGGGACTGGGGGATTTCGGATCCAATTCTCTGTATGATCCACACGACAGCAGGGGAAGCAACTGAACATTGCTTGATTTTTGACAATGGAAGTGATCCAAAGAATAAGCACTGCCCAATTCTTTGGAAATACTCAATTACTGGAAGATAATCATCGACATTGAAGAAAAACGATATTGGTTAAGTTGCAGATTTCAGCATTTGAGAATGTTCAACAATATGCTAGAGGATGGATGAGAACTGCTAATTAAGGTTTGAAAATTGTCATATTGAAATGAGTAAGATGGAAACAAAAAATTCCTTTGTTTTTTTTTCGTTGGAAGTGTGGATGGTAACCCAATGTGCGTGGACCACATGAATATCTCGGATTAGTATGTGGGTATATAATGGGATGCACGAATGACTCAATTGTTTTTTGTTCATTACGACTTTCCAAATTATGACTGTCGAAATATTAGAGAGATATGATCATAACTTTCTTATTTACGAATTTACAGCGCGAGATTTACTTCTGAAGGAATGCGTTTACGAAATGTGTTTGTACGCTTTTGAAAACAAATAAGTTAACATTTATCCTTGTTGGAGAATATCACCCTTTGAATAGGTACAAGAAATACTTTTTTATGCCATAATTGAATACAACTGGCCGATACTTGATAAAAATCCATATTGAAACAAATTAATACAGTTTATTGCATGATTTTCATTAGGTATAAAGGGTTTTACAAAAACCGCGACACGTGTTTCGCTATACAATAGCTTCCTTAAGCTTCCATGTCATGTTGTATGAAAGTTTTTTTTTTCAAAATGCTGTTTGGTAATACGATTAAAAAGAAATACAAATGAGTGTCAAAAACAAATGAAATTTATTTCAGAAAAAAATTAAGAAATATGTACATTGATAGTGAGTATGTCCAACCCTGGCTCTAAGAAGTTCGGCACAACGACGAGACATGCTTTCCACCAAATTTCTAATTATTTGTTGTGGTAACTGCTTGTAAATCGTCAAAAGACCATCTGCAATTTGCTTCAGATTTTGGAAAGGTTGATGATCCTTCAAACGTCTTTCCAGTTCATCCCAGAGCTGCTCAATAGGATTTAAATCCGGACTATTAGCTGACCATCTCATGACAGTAATAGTGTGGTCCTGTAAACATTACATTGGCCCACTGCTCTGAATTCCAATTACGATGCTCTTGACAAAAGTTTCTACGATTTCCTCGATGAGCTGGAGTTAATCTAGGGGCTCTAGCAGGTCGTCTTGCATGGAGTTGTACTTCGTGATGTCGGTTTCGTATCGTTTGGTTCGAAATTCGCGTTCCCGTAGCTTCTATAAGGCGATTTTGCAGTGTTCTAGCAAAATCGATGCGACCTCTAATTGCCCAAAGTCGTAACAAACGATCTTCTCTGCGGGTTGTTGCCCTTTGTCGATTGGGATAATGGGCTTTTTTTACTATGCCGTAAAAATGGTAGCGATTCCAAGCACTGGAAACCTACTTCGATTAATGCCACTGCTCTAGCAATACATCAACATTCATTGTTTGAATTTTAAAATTTAATACCTATCACGAACTAAAGTAAAGTGAAACTAAATACAGAATTTTTCATATTATTGATTTTATAGCTAAAAGTACAAAAACAAGTAAAAATAGTAAAAAAGTAAACAACAACCGAATGGAACATGATAAGAATTAGTATGGAGTACACACCAGTGTTTATCATGAAATAATACATATTTTTTTACTTATTGGATTTTAAGGATGTGTCTCTATATTCATTTCGAGTAGTTTATAACTATTTAACTATTATAATATATCATTATATTGGTATTAGTATTGGTTGTATTGGTATTGATCATTCAGGTAACATTTCCATCACATCCGAAACTTTGTAGAGCAACCCCAATTATGAAGAGAGGTAATATAAATAACTGTGACAATTATGGATATATAACAACTACTCCAATGATATCAAAAATAACTGAAGTAATTATCAAAGACAGAATAACGAGCTTTTTGGAAAACGGAAAACATCTCGATGACCATCAGTATGGATTTCGATCGCTCAGATCAACGTCACAAGCTGTTACTGGATAGTTCACTCAATAGCAAAAAATCTAGACATACACGTGCAATCCTATGTGACTTGTCGAAAGCCTTCGACATTGTCTCACACGGCATCCTATCAGAAAAGCTCCATAAATACGGGATACGTGGACCAGCTCTTCTACTCATTGAAACATTCATAACGGGCAGACTACAATACTGTGACCTCTAGGAGTATACAAATCAAACATGGTGTGCCTCAGGGTTAAGTACTGGGGCCACTGTTGTTTGTAATCTATATGAATGATCTGCCAACCTTCTTAGACATCGCAGATGTATTTATGTAAGCAGACGACTGAACTTTCTTAATCAGAAGCAGGAATTTAAAGCATATAGAACAGATAGAGATAGAATGTCAAGTGAGACACTGTCACGAGGTGAAGCTTACTTCAACGCTAATATTTTATCCTTGAAAAAACAAAACATAACTGATTACGGTCAGACTGGTAGGCAAATGATCCATTCCAAGTAGTATTTTATCAGTTTTTTCATAAATGATTCTCCTAAGATTATTTAAGTACCAGTTTATTGTTTACAAAACCAGATTTTCATCAAGTATCGGCCACTTCCATCACACTCCTCAGATTATTTGGAAAACTTTCAAATTCACATTTTGATATAGGAATCGCTGCTATTCAAATATAATTGGAAGCGAGGAATTTACCCTAGTCCCTGAAGATGCTAACTCGGTAGGTGGAGGAAAGTACTACAGTTCTGTTCAGTGGGAGAATAAGTGTCTCTGTTTTATTTACTTATTACCTACTTCGATATAGTAAGTAAAATGTTCGTTGATGCTAGAATACCTTTTTGGGGTTTCAAAAAATTGAATTGAATTGAAATCGGGGCACTACCGGCCCTGACCGATTGCCACACTCTCCCAGAGAGTGCAAAGTGCAACAATAGTAGCCCACTACCCCAGACTTGTGCCCGAGTGAAAACGGTACAGATGGATGGCGTGGCATTATAAGGATACTTCATCAAAGACACGCGTATCAATTCCTTGCACAACACCAACTTCTAGCTCACTTTCGTTATGACATAAGTTGCCGGGATATACTTTCCTAAGTGCGCCAGTGTTATTCTGTGGTTCTACTGCGTGCGCATAGACATTGTGTACATTTCTCTAGCGCCATCAGTTAACAGGGGATCGATAAAGTTCAGTTGACATCCGTTTCCTGAAGAAAGAACACGTAGTCCTTCCTCATTTTATGTAAACATTGGATAAAGTTTTCTGTTATGACTAACGGTAAGTGCTTATGATTTGCCCTGGTCAAATACTAACGATATACATGCCGGTAAATTTGACAGATATCGACATTCCTCACTCACTGCTTATGCTTGTGTACCCTTCTCCATTTTTTATAGATGGATGATCCCGACTAGTTTCTATCGAATATTGCAAATTGAGAGAGAAAATCACACGTTCTTAGTCATGATTCTTGTTACAAATTTTTTTTAGCTATTTTGATAATTACTAATAGTTGTGTACAACCGGCTAAACAAAAAGGTGTAACTTTCTGTAAATTTTTCCATCGACCGGTATGTGTGAAACGAACTTTAGGAAATCATTGTTTATATTTTACTTTCATCATATTAATTCCATGAAAGGTCATATTGAAATTGGGACACTTGTCTAAGATTATCATTAATTCCCTGAAACGTCCCATTATAATTCACCTGCACATCTCCATTATTAAGAGTTGGGATTTATTCAAATTTTCATTGTGTAACTGTTATGCCTCCAAAATAAGCTGATTCTATTTATATACTCGTATTGCTAGTGCCAACGCAAGCAAATTTCATTTTGTCAGGAATTCTGAGTTGTGACGTCATATCTTGAACACTGAACAGCGAGGATGGTCGAATTGTACTTCATTTGGCATCCTTATTGATTAATTAATTGACGAAACAATTATCGGGCCTGAATGAAATACACATGGTAGAAATGAAAATGCCTTCCTTTGAAGTAATCATTTCTATTGGAAAAATATACATATCAGATAGCAACATAATAACCTTTGTATACTCTCACTAGCGACCCGCCCCGTTTCCGCACGAGTGCAATGCTGATACTATATGTAAATTCACCCACCGGAAATTTAACGGCGTAGATAAACAGTGAGGAAAAAGTAACTCTATTTTATGAAAGTGACATTTTTCCTCGCGGCTGACCCTCCAGCTGGAATATTTAAAAATCCTTTTTTATTCCACATCTTCAACATAAAACGAACCTACATACAAAATTTCAGCCTCCGAAAATATAGTGGTACGAAGAAACGGTGATGAAAAGATAGGTTAGGTTAGGTCTGAAGCGAGTGGGTCCATTCTACTCTCCACCGCAACCCGCAAGGGTTTATTGTGACTTACACCTATTCACACTCGGCTAAATAAACCCAGCTTCTTAACGAAGCCGATTAGTTTGTATGGTGAGTGGTCTTTCAGGTCATATGGTAAGAGTACGGTTTTGCCGAACTCCATAAATCTTCTCGCCATCCAGGTGTTCAAAGTTTGTATGGCAAAGCCTAAAGCGATGCCAATGACAGGTTGTGGTCCGGTGAAGCTGCTTGCAGTACCCTCCTTTGCAAGGGAGTCAGCAGCTTCGTTGCCTTCCAGGCCAGTATGGCTAGGAATCCAGACCAGAGACAATCTGTTAAGTCTTCCTATCGAGGAGAGTCGTTTTTGGCAATTTGCTACCAATTTAGATGTTGCTCGGTAGGAACCAAGAGCTACCAACGCCGCTTGAATGTCCGAGAATATTTTTATTGACTTGTGTGTGAGGTTGGATTTATCCAATCTCTTCGCACACAATTCAATAGCGAAAGTTTCCGCTTGAAATAAAGACGCATAAGTTACTAGGCAGGTAGATATCTCTGTCCTGGGTCTGCGACTAAAAACACCTGCACCAGAACCGGAAGGTGTTTTTGATCCATCTTTGAACCAACAACTATCTGCTCTTAACATTTCCTTCTCCTGGAGGATCCAGTCCTGTCTACTCGGGAATAGTACTTTAAAAGGCAGTTCGTAGTTGCCAGTTGAAGGCATAAAGCCAGAGATCATTTCCAGAATGCTGTGACTTCCAATGTCAACCAACAGTCTGTTGCACTCTGCATTAAATTGATTTGTGCAATTGGCAATGTGCACAAGTCTGTATACAGTCCATCTAACGTCTCTCTCCAGAAAAATGTAGAGAGGAGGTAGATCTAGAAGGATCTACATGGCCGCTTACGGTGTGGTACTGATGGCACCACTGATAGCCAGACAAGCCTGTCTCTGTAAGCCAGAGAACTTCGCTTGGGCCGTTTTCTGTAAAGCTTTCGGCTACCAGGCAATTGCACCATGAGTTATCATTGGTCTAACCCCATAGTTTTACCATAAATCCTTCGACATGTCCATTGAAACAGTCTGTCTTTGTGTAAAACTTTTTCCAAGTGAGCGTTCCAGGTGAATCTTTTATCAAGGATAATGCCAAGATATTTCACATCCATTCCAAATGGAATGACCTCACCATTGAGGAAAAGTTGCGTTAGATCGTCCAATTTTCTCCTCTTGGTGAAGCGGATCAACAAAGTTCTGCTGGGGTTGACAGACATCTGCTCCCTCAGGCACCAACTGTGAACAACGTCCAACGCTCTTTAGAGGATATTTCAAGCTACCCTTCCTGACGGGGATCTTGCCAGAATGACAAGGTCATCTGCATAAACATACAGATCAACTTTTTTTTTGTCGAAGGCATCAAGCAGACTATCCATCAGGAGTGACCACAGAAGGAGATATAGTACCCCACCTTGAGGGTAGCCCCTGGTGACCCTGAACCTAATGACCTCGCCTAGAAGAGTCGTAGTTGCAGTTCTGTTTACTAGCATATCATGGATCCAGCCAGTTATGGTCGATTCTATACCCTTCCTAGCCTAGATTTAGGTAGTGCATTGCCAAATGCTCCTTCAATATCAAGAAATACAGCAACCGCAATCTCCTTGTTGTCAAGGGATTAGGAGATTTTCTCAACGAGGTTGTTTAAAGCTAAATCTGTCGATTATTTGTCGGTTTGATACTGGTGGTTATTCAGGGGAGATGCTTATAATGCTACCATAATGAAAAAGTAACTTTCATATGTAAACGCGCCCCTCTTACCCCCACGGGGGCGACATAGTTGGAATATTCAAAATTCCTTCCTTAGGGCGCATCTCTGACATAAGAAGCACATATATACCACATTTTAGCTTCCTAGGACTCACCAGTACGGAGAAACAGAGATGAATGAGTGTTAAGTGGGTGACATTCGCATTTATCTGTTTCTGTTTTTGTTAACCAGCTGTCGCACCCCTACGAACAACAACCCTTAGAAGTCGAAACTTGTGCGAGATAAGGACTAACCAGGTCTTACCTTTTAACGTGTGATTCCTAAAACGGGTTGGACGATAGCAAGTAAAAATCGATTTTTCTTAAATATTGTACAAGAAGATATCGAAAACAAAAACCACTTTCTCATTGTTACTTTTCAAGCTGCATAAGATGACGTTTACAGATTTTTCATCTACGAGAAAGCATCACAAATTTTTAGTTTTTATGTAGACCGGAAACAAGAATCACTAGGTATTAGTTTGATATTTTGGGGCAAGCAATTTCACTGATGGATCACCATAATTGTTTTTGATTCAATCGGTTTCCCGTTTTCCTATGTTGGACCTATTTACCTATTACACACTGAATAAGCGAATTATTTTTTTTTTCAAAAATGTTTGATGAAATTCCGTTTGCAGATATGACAACAGTCCTATTTTTGTTGAAAAAGGGTATTGATCAATGTCAATTTTCGAAAATGGTAGGTGCTCTAATATTACAGCACATATGTTTAATTGCAAAAACTACATAAGCCTCTTTATGAATAAGCCTTCATTTCTGATAATAATTACAAATATCCACAATATATTGTGAAGATATGCAGTTATTAAAGGTTTGTTTGAAGGTGATTGATAATGTTTCATGATGAATTTCACTAAATCGGACTTCCATTGTCTACTATATATAATGATTTGAAATCCCTGAAACAACTAAAAAAAAGAATTAAAAATGAATAGCTGAAAATAACAATTATATTAAGGAATCACACGTTAAAAGGTAAGATCACACTCACAGAGTAGTGTATTTTATTTTACTATTATTTCATTTCAGGTTTATTTTGCTTAATATAATTGTTATTTTCAGCTATTCATTTTTAATTCTTCTTTTTTAGTTGTTTCAGGGATTTCAAATCATTTTATATAACAATGGAAGTCCGATTTAGTGAAATTCAGTTATTGAAGGATTTGTAATTATTATCATGAATGGTGTTATTAATTTTCATCAGTGCATTGCAAACTCTCACAACTTTGATGAATTTATTTTTCTATGAAGGTTTTTTCCTGGTATATTTTCAAAAAAACTGATGGAAACCGTAGTGAATCCGAGACTTATGATGTTTTCAAGAGTTTGGATCAGACCCTAGTTGCTTTCAGAAAGAATAGCTCCACTCTTAAAACTTATTTTGAAGTTTTTGGATAGTTTCAAAAGGGATAATCATACTCCCTTGACTCTGTGCGACTCCAATAAAACTTTCAAACTGTGTTTCCCACAATCTACCTTTGGAAAAACGTCAATGGAGTCAGAGGTTTGGTAATCAATATCATTAAATTTTATCTTGCCATATATTGCAATCAGTGTGCTTCGATAATGTAATACTTTCACCACGGTGTGCCCCCGGCTGCGTGTTGGGGCAATTTCTATTAATAATTTATCTAAATGATATCTTTCATTCCTCATCTTTAGGTTATGTTTGGCGGATACCACTTATCTCATCCAGTAGCATAAAAACACATTCATCTATTTTGAACGAATTCTCGTCTGATTTGGTTGATGAAGTGAAAAAATGGTTCACAACAAATTTTTCTCGTCCAACATAAACATACGCGAATCTCGGTCAGTCCAGCTGTTTGGAGTTACTTTGGATGAGAGCTTGAGATGGCAACATGGATGAGTGGAAAAATGGCATTCTGCTAAACACCATTACATGAAATAAAGACCACTTATTATTATGGATTGTTTTAAAAGTTTTGTCCGTTTTGAAGTCGTGTACGTGTTTTTGTTGCTCCATATTTCAATAAATATTTAATCTACTGCCTTCTTTCACCTCATTAGTATATGCTTTTTCATAAACACTGATCAGTAACCAACTAAAATGGGCGCAGTTTAAACATAATTCCCTCGTAAAAATAACTTGACAAAGATTGATTGGATATTACAGAAATAAATCCGTGATAATAAAACTCGTGGAATAAATGTGATCGATAAGTTATGGAATATTTCAGTCCATTTGAATTCGGGAATTCTGTTATCAGACTTGGCAAAAACAATTTAATCCCGTACGTCAGCAGAATTCGTTTATTTTGAGTGTTGAACGCTTGTGTTGAATCCGATGTAGTGAAAAAATTCTCACCTACGCTCTATTTTCGCTATAGAGCATTATCCTGTACTTGGTGCCAAGTATAAATACGAGACGAGGTGATTCTAAAATTGAAAACGTCGGATATCATTCAAGGATAATTTATGGTGACATTTCAAATTTGTATTTTCGAATCGTGAACATAGTTTTAAGTTTTTTCAACTTCTCATAATCGCTTATAAGAAAAAAAAACTAATAAATAGAGTTTATTCTATGATTTTCATTATAAGGGTTTTACAAAAACCGCGACACGTGTTTCGCTATACAATAGCTTCTTCAAGCATAGTTATGCTTGAAGCATAGTTATGCTTGAAGAAGCTATTGTATAGCGGTTCAATTCTATGTATTGATTTTTTCGCCTTTGAGAGTGCCGCCAACTTTAAGATTGTAAAATATGGTTTACTTCAACTATACCTACTTTGGAATATTCATTCATATAAACATAATATTTCATTTTACTTTCACAGGGAATGAAGATACAAACAGACAAAGTCCGCTACTGTATCTACAATTAGGTTTTTTGCCCATTTTTATGAGTCTACTTTGAACTTTGAATACTACTTCAATTCAATTAAAATAAGCGCCACTTTTATCACTTTTCCAGCTTTTTGGCCTTTTCAATACGTTTCAAACCACCAAAAACCGAATGGGAACTGACGCCCAGTTATTCCGCCATCCAATGCACTGCTTGTGATGGGTCAGTCTCTACTAGGGTCTCCAAATGTTCATCCTGGATTACTGGATCCTGGATTTCAGGGTTCATCTTCAAGGTTAAAATTTCCGCAACGAAATTTCGCAAATCAAAGTCGCACTGTGTGTTCATTAACACTATCATTCGTAAAGGATAATTGACCAAAAATTGTTTAAAATCAAAACAACCTAATATCCGCTGTATGATACCCAGATTTGTCGTGAAAGAAACCATATTCAATTCAATACCACAAAAACCCAGGCAGTGGTTTTCTCCAAGAAGATAAATGTCTCCGAACCGGATGTCAGGTCAGATAATTCCGCTTTTTGCTTTGATAAGTTTGTTGGGGGTTAAAATGGACACCAATATATCTTGGCACAATCGT